>SNQJ01S0217403.1:0-13440 GCA_010110895.2 Picea sitchensis | reverse complement strand
TTACATGAAATTCCTTGAGAAAATGAGGTTTCTTCATGGCTTTTTATAGCATTGCATTGGGTTATTATGTAACTTCTTTGTAGTGTGAAGAGAGGCTCTTTAGGGCATAATTAGGTCTTTGACCAGCCCACCATTCGGATCCAACCCGGATTTGGGAGTCAAATCGGCTTGGGAGCTGGACCAGAAGTGGTTGGGAGGCCGACCATATTCATAAATGTGTCGTTTAGCAGGTGCGCGGATTTTTGCGCAAACATGCGTGCATCGTGCACATATGCGCACATTTGATGTTCCTATTACGCGCACGTGCACGCGCGCCCAACTTCTATAAAGCGCTCTTCAATTTTTCACCACTTTGTATATTTTTTGACCTTTTTGGAATGCTGTGGAATTAATTCAGTGCCATGAATGACTTCATTACTGTTTGACGATGCTGAGTTCTTGTCGCCACGTGCGGACGAAATTTCAGTGATAACACAGACCCTAGTTTCTCATGCAAGAAAGGGCAGAGAAAAAGATTCTATATGGAGAGAGGCATCTCAATAGCAGTGGAAGAATAAGGACCTTAGCAAGGTCAAGTGTTTTTCTTCTCATAAGCATGGCCACTACGCTTCACAGTGTCCACATTGAAAGAAAGGGAGAAGGAAGCATCAGGCATCATCAACAGAGGTGGATTATGTTGTAGATAGGCTTTAGAGGGAGTTTTTATTGGTCTCCACCCTTTTTGGTACAATTTCTGGTAGTGGGACTTGGTTGGTAGATAGTGGATCTTCTCATCATATGACAGGATCATAGGAGTCACTCACCAGTTTTTCAGAGGAGGACTCGGGATTGCAAGTGGAGCTTGGTGATAATGCCAAGTATGTAATCAAGGTAGTTGGGATAACTTCATTTTAGATGGAGTTCGAGAAGCCTCTCAAGGTGAGTGATGTGTTGAATGTGTCGGGGTTGAAGAAGAACCTACTTTTTATCTCAACTATGGAGGACAAAGGGTATGTAGTGGCATTCTCAGGTGGGCAGGTTCTTGCATGGCTAAGAGGATCAAGCATTAACTCGGCAGAGGTCATTATTTTTTGTGATGGTAGTCTTTACAGGTTGACAAGACAACCAGCCTAGGCCTTGGTACATCAAAATGATAGTCCATGCGAGCTTTGGCTCGGGATATTGGGACACTTGCATTTTAGGGCTTTTCTAGTGTTGAGGAAGATGGTTACAGGTCTTCTAGAGTTTGGAGAAGAGCACCAAGGTTTATGCATGGGTTGTGCACTTGGAAAGAATGTCAAGGTTGTTTTTTCGAGAAATGATAGTAGGTCCAAGTGGATATTGGATATAGTACATTCATATGTGTGTGGACCAATGTTACTTCCACATTCAAGTGGTTACTTATATTATGTGACCTTCATTAATGATTATTCCATGAGGACATGGATCTTCTTCATGAAGACCAAGGATGAGGTGTTTCATCTATTCAGGGATTTCATGGCTCTGGTGGAGAATCAGACAAGGAATAATATCAAAGTCTTGAGGTCAGATAATGGGGGCGAGTATACCTCCAATGACTTCAAGTATTTCTGCAAGGAGGAAGGGATCAAGAGGGATTTGACAGTACCTTTCAACCCATATAAAAATGGGGTTGTGGAGAGGAAGAATCAGACCATAGTTGAGGCTACCAGTGCGATGTTGCATGACTAGGATCTATCTATGTTTCTTTGGGCAGAGGCATGTAACACGATAGTCTATGTTCAGAACAAAATTCCTCATAGTATCTTGGACAACAACACTCCTAAGGAGGCATTCATAGGAGTGAGACCAGATATAGGGAATTTGAGGATCTTTTGTTGTCCAATTTACATCCATATTCCTAAGGAGAAGAGGACAAAGTTAGAACCTTCTGGGATGAAGGGAATGTTTTTGGGATACAATGAGACTTTCAAGGCCTAATGGATCCATATTCCAGGATAGTGGCAGATTGAGGTTAGTCAAGATGTCAGGTTTGAGGAGGAGTTCGCCTTCAAGACAGATGGTGAAGAGTAGGAGGATCTAAAGGTTGAGGAGAGTACAGGTCCATCTAGCATAGGTTTCAGCCTTCTATTGAGCACTCAACACACCCTAAAAGACTTTGCATAATTTCTTTCTTTTTGGGTGTGACTTATCATTTTTTAATCAGAGTCAGTGTTGTGGTATGGATGGATTTATATGTTGTTATTGAGTCTTGTTATCTATTATTCTTGATTGGTTTGAAGTTATTGACAGATTGATTTTTTTATTAATATGGCATGAAGGGCCTAAAATGTACATGGATTAAACTTTTTCAACGGTCGTTGATCGACAAATTTGGGTCTATAGTACAGTTCTTTAACATCGTCGATATGTTTTCACCATCGGTGAGATCCGAGATATAAATCACAAATACAGACAACCATAACAAATTGTCGATCATTGATCGTCAATACATTTTTAGCATCGTCGAACTCCGAGGGACGAAACTGCAAAACATTAACCATCACAAATCGTCGATCGTCGATTGTTGATACATCGTTGGAATCGATAGGATAGGATGTTGTACTCATGGATGTATGTCTAAATAAAATCAGTGATGCCGAAAAGCAGTTTCTCACATAGAGGTCAAAATCAACAACCATGTGTCTTTTCCACATAAATAGTCTGTATGAATCAGTCTTTTCCCCGCGTCTTCTTTTTAGGTTCCTTGTGTCATATCTGTACTTCCATGTCAGCATTTCACGTCAGCATTGTACGATAGTTTTGGTTCGCATCGGAAATTTTTCTTAAAGGTATCAACAAAGCAATGTCTAAGAAAAAATGTCGACGTTGATTCACTCATTAACTATCGACAGACTAATAGGTCACCAAACATCGGGGTTTTTCATCGAACCTTCTTCATTCTACATCGACAATCATGTCTTATCCGTGTTGTTATTCCATTCAAAATACCTTGTTATTTTCCCGACGTCGATCATACTAGTTTCTTATGAACACAAAAAGGCTTGGTAATTCGATGGGACACCTCTAGTTGAGATGAGACGAAATTTTGCATTTTGATAGACAAATTAAATTTCCACACAACCTACACCACAATCATGCGCGTTGGCCAACCGTTGATATTTGAATTTGTTGATGAACTACAAAATAATTTTCTCCTGCGTCATCATTCAACGTTGCATTTAATCCTGAAAATGATGAGGATTTCGTGATAGATTGTGCAGACTGCATTTACACCTATGAATTTAAGACTTGACGCAACAAGGTAAGTATGCTTTATGTTTAAATTTACAAGGTCATTCCCAAACATGGTATTATGTTTGCAAATCACTTTCCTCCTGAAGCAGACGAAGAAGCGAGAGCAAGCATCGAGGAGGTTACAACCCACTCTCCAACTTTGATTACCAATAAAACCAGGTTAATCTCTTGTGAGGAAGAGGTAATAATTGTATTTATCAGTTCTACACCTACGTTTACGTCAATAAGACTTCACTGGTTGGCTGGAAGCTCACTATAATTTTTCTTTTTTTGTAGGAAAATGCCTCCAAGAAAGCCAACAACCAAGTGCTCACCAAGAATGCCCAAAATGAAGGAAGCATAGGTGTGTGAAGGGTCTACATCGGGCTCTGTAAGATATCTTGATTTTATCTCAAAGACGGAATCAGTTATCCGCACATCTACCAAAAAGGAGTTTACCCAACCTCTGGCATTCAACAACACAGAGGAAAGCACTGGATCTAAAGTGGTGCTCCCGCATTGGGGAGACTTATATATATAAATCATTCGAAAGGATTAGACAGATTTCACACCTCACAGCAACCCGAATGTCAGAATATTGGATGATCAGGTGTTTCCAAACATTGGGAGATCATATCTGCACAGGGTGGCTTGTCGGACCCCAGTTCTTCCCTGCATCAAAATCTTAGGATGGATAATTGACCATGAAGACATAGTGAAATTCACAATAAAAAATGTGGAGGGCTAATGTGTTGGTGTTTTCCTTCCAATTGATGTACAAAATTATTATAAAGTCAGGGACCTAGAGGAAAGGTTAAACACAGATTTCGTGGTCAAATTTTATGAGTATTATGACACCAGCTGGCTACTAGACTCATGGTGGAAAGAGGACAAAAAATCCACAAATAGAAACACTATTTGGTACAAAACGGTAAATCTCATAGAGCCCTACATGTATTTAATGGCTTTGATTTTCCGATTATATGGAGAAAAGGATTGCTCAAAATTTTCAGAAGCTTGGAGTCCCTTGGCATATATCGTGGTGATTTCTGGGAGTAGTTTCAATTGGGGAGCCATTATTTCCAAACAACTGAGTATTAATATCCTACATTCCCAAACACAAAGGAAGGAGAAGTTCCAATCTTCTACATGGCATCCTACTTGTTGGACATAATCTGCGCAAGAAACGTTTTTGCAAGTATGAATTTAAGCTGGCATATTGTTGAATTGCATGTACATGTTTATTTCAGTATCTTATGGGAGAATAGGTACAAAATATCGTATGTCATCATATGTGATGGGTTCATAGCCAGGATATACTTCATTATATTTAGAAAGGAATTCCCTAGGATTTCAGTGGAGGCCAAAAAGATGATAGCTAAAGTTGGCCACTCATATTTCGAAGAGACAAGAACCTATATCAGAGTGTTTAGAGCTGCTGGTGCACCCCACCTACTCCTTGTTCATGTCTTGGATCATCTCATATTGGGAGAGATTTGTTACTAGACCATTTTATAAGGTTATAATTCTCCCTTGGTAAAGGATAAGAAGATATATTTCATTCCCTATGATTTTCATATAGGATTTTATATGGTCAAAGATGTTGCGCAAGAGAAAAAAGAAGGGTTAAATCAACTTGAGTATCGTCTCCCCACAGTCCTCTTTTTCAAGCATGATCTAAAGGGTTTAGTTCCCCAGCCTGCATCCCAAGTATCCTCCTATTGGTTGTATTCTCATGATAGTTTTGAAGATGAAATATTTATACAGGGCACCCAGGACTGGGAGGAGGTGCTCCATAGAAGGGCTAGCCCCAATACGACCATATTCAAAGTGATGACTATGTATGAGAAGGTTGAGACAATAGAAAAAATAGTTGAAGAATCCCTCGGGGTAAGAGAAGAAAACAGAGCAGTAGAAGCAGCAGAGGCATGGAGGAGGGGGATACTATTACTAGAATAAGTCGAAATATCTATACAAATATTTGGAGAAGATCCCCCACTTAATCCTTTGACAGGACCCTTGAGGATTACCCTGGATGAAACAAGCCATCCCGAGGAAGAGCCAAATGGATCACAGACAATTCCACCAGAGGATACCGCTAACCAAGAAATCCCCAACCCCATGTCACCACAGGAAGAATCATCGGTGACTACGACAGCTCAACGAAGGTTAGCAAGAGCATCAAGTGGGATGGATATTCCTACTATCCTCATAGATTTGACCACCATATATGATGATGAGGAAGGTTCAAAAGCTTCGCACATAACCCCGATACCAATCACACAAGAGGAGGAACCAAGGGAAACATTTTCTCCAGCTTCTGATGTTTTAATCACAAATCCCCAGGAAGGTGACCATGAGGCTAGGAACACTCTAGACATTGAATTTCTTGATCAATTGGGAACACAGCCTCAGAATGACAGCTCCAAGAATGACTTGGGTGCTGGTGAACAAGGAGAAGAAATGAAACAACCAAAAATTATCATCTCAACAGTCGAATCCCCAGCCAATGTCGATCCTTTTCCTACTTCCCCATCTAGGACCAACACTCCATCAGTTGACGAGCACCAACAGGAAGCCAAGCCACCAGAACATACATAATTTTCCCCTACTAAGGAACTAAGAGAACCTGCCATAGGACACCTCTACATGAAAATAAGCCTAGGAAGTACTCTACCTTGAGGAGATCAACATATTCCTGAACCAGTAGATGAAGTTGTCGATATACAAGAAATTTCTTATGATAGGAAAAGGAAAGTTGTGATGAGAAGAACAATCAAGAAAAGGAAGCTTATGCTCTATAACACACTTATCATAACCACAGAAGAGACGATGTTAGACACATAAAGTGATAAGATGACTAAGCTAATTGGAGCAAGGATGGACATAACCGATGCTACTTTAGACAGGGAAAAAATAGATGAAAGGGAGGTGGCCACCATGAAGAAATAACTAGATCATCTACGACATCAAGCGGAGTACTACCAAAATTAAACACAAGCGATAGTACTCTTGAAATGTGAGTTGTGAGAAATGTATGCACAATTCACAAGTGAAATACATCTCTTCACTGCTTGGATCGTTGATTTCCAAGAAGATACCTCATGGGGTTGGAAACCCATAAATACATGCAACGATGGTATGAAAAGGCACATCAATCCTTAGAACGAATAGACTACATCAGTGAAGTGTAGAAGAGTCGAGATACAAAAGAGCATGGCATCCGAGTATTGATGGATAGCAGAATCGCCCAAATAAGGAAGGCAGTTGAACACTGGGTGAGAATGTTCCAAGAACCTCAATAGAAAATGAAGGAAAGATGGGGAGAGTGTGAGAAAATTTGGAAGAAAATCAATCGGGAAATGAGGAACACTGACTCACCAGAGTTTGGTCCACCGGAGGATTTTGTCGATTTGCATGACATAGTTAAATAACATGAAGAGTAAGACCTTGCATGGGAATAAAAGATTTCACAGATTTCAAGCATGATCCCGGGTCAAGTGAAGAAGTTCATGGAACCCCCGATTAAATCTCTTGCAGTCCTACAACACTTAAGTGTCAAGATAATGAAGTATAAGGAACAAGAAATAGAGATAAAGGGGGTCCTCTCTACTCTGATGGATCAACACAAGTTCCCATATGCAAATACATGTGAATAGCTCTTCTTCAAGTGGTCAAAGTATGAGAATAACAATCCACTTCAATAAAACCACTAGATGATCAAAAGAGAACAGATAGATAGAATCTTCCACGTGGCGTTTTCTTAACTTAACACAACTTTAGTGGCTATTTTTAGTTTAGTTATTTTTTATAAATAAGGGGATCTACCTTGGACATAGGGTCGATGGTTTTGGAGAGAAGACATTTTTTTGAAATTTTGTAAGAGAACTATTTCTATGCAAGTTATTTTAATTATGAAGCTTTTTTTAGAACCAAAGACACTTCTATCATCTAAGGCATGAATGTGATTGGACCGAGGGGGATTATTTATGTCTTCGGATTCAATATTTCTCGTTGTATTGAGTAAGATTTATTGTATTTGTTATTTAAATTTATCTTATAATGTTGCAACAGTTCTTTTATTCTCGTTGATGAATAGAAATCGATTGTGTTAACTTGTGATTGATAATAGAGCATTGAATATTATTTTTTCTTGCACTAACTTCTTGCCACGCATATATTTTATTTATGTAACTGTTACCTCAGACAATGTTGAATGTATGCTAATCAAAATGGTATTAATGCTAGTTTGAAGTAGTTTAGATCTTCTTCATCTACATACTACGGTATAAAGGTTATTTTGCAACCCAACCTTCCCCCAACACATAGTTAGCTTCCCTCTGTCATCTAGTTTAAATCTCTATCTTTATTTTGTTATAAAAATTAGAAAAGGACCAAAAAGAGAATTGCACAGCTTGAGGAAAGGCATAAGAGAAAACACATATCTGTCAATCACGATTAAATCCCGTCGATAATTCCAGCCAGATCACGAATCTGGAGAACCTTACCACTCATCAAATGCTTACGAGTCTAATTGGGCCTCTTAACCGGGTTTGGTTCCTACTATTGAGTTTAAGGGATCTCGGACCCCTCAACATAATTGGCGCTAGAAGGAGGTCATGAACGAATGCATGGCTAGCAATATTTTTGATAAAATATTACACAAAGCCTATAGATTCAAAACAACCCACATGCATGGCTAGTCACTCTCAAGACAACCCACATACATAAAGTACTCTCGATATGAGTAACTCACCTCAACACGAAGAGGAAGAACAATTGTACCCTAAAATACCTTACGCTCTTCCCCATGAAGACTTAAATAACTTCAAAATAATCACTAGAGATTATGTCTGATAGATTAGAGCATTACCTTTAGCTCATTTGCTTCCTTGAAGAAAAAAAACAAGCAGACCAATTGTTGACACCCCTGATTAGGTATTCATTCACATGGTACAATACCCGATAGATTTTTCCCTCACGGAGATTGAAATTTTTCCACCACTATGAGTCCAAAAGAAAAGGTTAAAGATTTCAACCAAATTTTCACCACCATTTTGAACAAATTCCAACTCGAGGCTAAACCTACCCAGGAGTTGCAAATTGAAGTATACGTTAATGTTCTCCCAGCTTCTACTTCCATGTTCATAAAAAGGGCTTCCAAACATACCCTAGATGTAAATTTTGAAGAAGCTAAAACGATTAAATTCCAAATGAAAGGGTACAAAGAAGGTCAGATCTCACTAATAAAAAAGGAAACCAAACCTCTACCTAAGGGATGACTTTTGTTAACAAGACTCTCGGGAAAACAAACAGAACAAGGTCCTCAAAAGGATGGAGGGGATTTGGAAAACCTACAACGGATGATCAAAAAACTTTCCAACGAGATCATAGACATTAAAAGGAGTGTTGGGGAAGGAAAAAAAAATCAAATATCTTATAAACCCTTTATTTTAAATAAATCCACCCTTCAAATCTATAGAACCTCCCCCAGCTAACCTAAACGTTGACTTAGGGAACGTAGCATCTGATTCTTTCTGCACATATCACCAAAAGAACCATTCAGAAAGCGACTTACCTCATTGGTTGTATGATATGAATCTAATGGATAATCGATTCCTAGATGAATGTTCTCTAACCAAACAACCCAATAGCTCAGAAATAAATGTCATCAATCAAGAAAGTGAAGAACCACTGGAAGATATAGCTATGTTGTTATGGGATTACAACCACCTGATGGCTTTCAACGACGTCGCTGAAGTGCAGGGACCTCCCACTGAAGTTCTAGCTATACAGACGCAAGGTAGAAGTCAACCTGTCCAAAGTAATCTCACCACTACTTAGTTATCTAGAGGGAAACCAACGACCAATCACCCCAAACCGTTATTTTCTCCCCAAAGAAACCCCACAAATATACACACACATAAAGCTCCTAAACTAGACTACAATGCGCCAGAAGACTTGAAGAAGATTAAGGCTAATGTGTCTGTCATGGACATGTGTAGGATCCCTAAACAAAAGGACTTTTTGTTACATGCCTTAAAATCAATAGATACCCCTATGAAAAGCACTGATCAAAACGAAGTCCCATCTCCCACATATTTAACAAATAATCCAATTGTGAATGCTTTCTCTTTAGACAAAATAGGAAGGCCTTTTTTTCCTCCTTTCCTCTTTAAGTTTGAATTTTTCAACATAGATCTACATAATTTCCTAGTCAATTCAAGGGCATCTTCAAATTTCATGTCATTGTCAATTTGCAAGAAATTGAATGCAACCCCACTCAAAAGTGTTAAACATGTTATACAACTAGATAGGACTCAGGTAAAGGTCATTGAGGAACTGGAATATTTCATGATTGGAATTTCTACACACCCAAAATTTTTTCAAGTAATTGACATAATTGTGGTAGACATCCCAAAGGCTTATGGAATGCTACTTAGCCAAGATTGGTCTGAGAAATTAAACGAATACTTTAGTACTGACTGGGTTCACCTCTGGTTTCCATTAAAAATACATCCAAACATGATTAGGATAGACAAAGAAAGATACCTCAAACATACTGTCAGTGATTTAGAGACCCCAAATGAACCTTCATCAACAGAGTTCCCTATGTTAGGAAACTACTCATGTGATTCTGATTTCGGTAATCTCACCCCCCACATGTCTGACATGACTTCCACAAAAAAATATGAAATGATTCTTCAAATAGAGTTATTAGTGGCCTCAGAAGAAAGCATCCTCTGTCAAGATGCTCCAACAAATGTAGCAAACAAATAGGTTGAAATTGAAAAAATAGCTAGACATGAAGAAGTTAGAAATTCCCCTCCGCAAATTTGGATGTTGGACTTTGATGGTTCTAAATCGCAAGAAGGGTCAGGAGCATGATGTATCCTCAAGGACCCAAAGGGGAAATGAAACTTCTTATCCTACAGATTAGAATTTGAGTGCACTAATAACATTGTTGAATATGAAGCTCTAGTCCAGGGACTAAAGAAATCCATCGACTTAAACATCAAAGAATTGAAATTTTTTGGAGACTCCAAAATTATCATTATGCAATTCACCTCGATTAATAAATTACTAGTAAGAGGTGCACAGACTAATAGACAATTTTGAGGCGTTCAACATTACCGTTGTTCCCAGGATGAAAAATACCCTTACTGATGCTCTAGCCATTGCGGCCTCAAGATTATCTCATTTAGAAGACTATGAAGCCTCAAGGTTTTCAGTAGAAATTCTCTACAAACCATCGATACCTAACAACATTTCTAACTGGGAAGTCTTTGAAGGGGATGAATAGATTGTAGATTTCCTAACTAACCAGGAGAATTTTAAGGATTTGGCCATTGATGATGAAATATTCCAAGAACTACTCACATAATCAAATCTCCATGAACATAATAAGGGAACATGTCACTTTGGTAACAAACCAAAGTTCCACACGATACCAAAAGGAGTGTCCAATCTGGAGAACCTTTTTTACTTGAGGGAAAGGTTCAGGGGACCAAAGAATGCAAAAAGATGGAGCTCATACCCTATATATGAAACTATAAACCTAGGCACCCCCGAGAATCCCAAGAATGTCAACCTAGGAAAGACAGTGTCCAAAGAACACAACAAGGCTTATCTTAAACTATTTAAAGAATATCAAGATGTCTTTGCTTGGTCTTACCAAGAATTGAAAACGTATGATACTCGCATTATCCAACACACAATCTCGTTGAAATATGGAATAAAACCCTTCCAATAGAAGATTAGGATGTACCACTCATCTCTGGAACCTCTAATGTATCAAGAGCTGAAGAGATTATTAGACGCTAAGATTATCTTTCAGGTAAGACACTCTGCATGGGTAGCCAATCTGGTGCATGTTAGAAAGAAGTCTGGGGAGATATGTTTGTGTGTGGATTTTAGAAACCTTAATAGAGCATCAAAAAAAGATAACTACCTTGTCCCACCCATGGAGCAACTCTTACAGACAATATTCAGCTCTGAAATTGTTTCTCTCCTAGACGGTTTCTCAGGATATAACCAAGTCCTGGTTTCAAAAGATGGTCGATTAAAAAATACCTTTTGAACCAAGTGGGGAACCTTTGCTTATAAATGCATGCCCTTCAGGCTAATTAACGTAGGGGCGGCCTTCTAGAGGTCCATGGATGTAGATTTTTGGGGATTGATTAACAAGTGTGTGGTAATCTATTTAGATGATGTAATGATATACTCAAAAAATAAAGAAGACAACATTTAGCATTTTGACTCAGATCTTTGAAAGATGTAGGAAATATGGAATATCTTTGAACCCTAAGAAAACCATCTTTAGCATAGAGGAAGGATAGCTACTAGATCATATTATATCTCAAGAAAGAATAAGCATCGAACCTGAGTGGATAAAAGTGATAGCTCAACTCCCTTTGCCTCACAATAAAAAGGCCATGCAATATTTCTTTGGGAAAATCAATTTTGTAAGAAAATTTACTCTTGATTCGCCGAAACCATCAAACTTTTACAAATAATGATTCACAAAGATGTAGAGTTTAAATGGGATGAAGAGAAGAAAAGTGCTTTCAATAACATCAAAATTGCCATCTCCCAAGCACCAGTGTTACGAAGCCCTGAGTTCAGCAAATATTTTTTCCTTTATACCTTTGCTTCTGACCAATCCTTGGTTGCAGTACTTACCCAAAAGGATGATTAAAACAATGAAAAATCAATATCCTTTATGAGCACCAACCTCCAAGGAGTTGAACTAAACTACCCTGCTATAGAAAAAGAGGCTTGCATAATATATAAAGCAGTCAAACACTTCAGCTCCTACATCCTGAAGAATCACACTAAATTCATAGTACCTCATCCAGCGATCTGATCTTTGTTCACTCAACAAGTGATGGGAGAAGGAAGGGGAAATTGGATGGAAGTCGTCCAAGAATTTAATCTAGACATAAAACTTGCCAAAATAGTCAAAGTTCAAGGATTGTGTAAACTGGTTGTTGAAGCCCAAGATATGATGAACGCAGAAGACCCCGGTTGGGAAAATGAGCTATCATTATGGTGCGGCGAAGCCTTATACGTACCTCCCAGGCAAGAATCCTGGTATGGAAACTTGTCTTATATCTTGCATCATGGAACTTGTCCAAAAAAACTAAACCCTAGAGAAAGGATATCCCTCAAGTTAAAATCCGCCCAATATCGCCTCATAAATTATGTGCTTTTTCCCGTAAACTTTGATGGATTACTCCTTAGATGTCTTGAACATGATTATGTAGAAAAGGTACTGAGAGAACTCCATGACGATCTAGCGGGTGGAAATTTTGCAAGAGAAACCATAGCTCACAAAATACTAAGGGCTGGTTATTATTGGCCTACTATGTTCAGGGACACTCATGCATATGCCAGGAAATGTAAATCTTGTCAAGTAAGTGGTGGTAGGGAAAAGAGAGTAGCCATTCCACTCCATTCGGTGGACATATCTAGACCATTCGAGCAATGGGGAATAGACGTCATAGGAGAAATTACTCCCAATTTTTTGAAACAACATAAATATATTTTGACTGCTACAGATTATTTCACGAGGTGGACGGAGGCTATCCCTATCACACACATTAATGAAAAGGTAGTGATCCAATTTTTAGAATAACAACTAATAACAAGGTTTGGGATGCCCTCTGTCCTCATTTTTGACAATGTTGCCTACTTTTCTTCCATGTGCTTGATTGAATTTTCCCTTGATAAGGGGATCATAATAAGATATTCTGCAAACTACTATCCACAAGGGAATGGGGTAGCATAGTCAACTAATAAAAACCAAATGAGAATTTAAAAAAAAAAATAGTTGTTGAAAATCAGAGGAATTGGCATAATTTACTTCATAATTCTTTATGGGTTGATAGAGTAACACCTAAAGAATCCATAGGAAACTCTTCGTACTTTCTGGTATATGGAAAAGAAACCATTATTCCAAACAGATTGTTCCTTCCATCTTTACAGCTTTCCCAGGCATCAAGAGGTCATCCCCCATCCACTCTACAACAAAGGATTGATACCCTTCTCATGTTGGATGAAGAAAGAGAAAAGGGTAAAGTCCTGGTTACCGGGTGCAAGGCCCGGAAGTGATGATTGATGCTATGTGATTCATTTCATTGGCTTCAATCCCATTTCTTCACCCCTGTGAGCATCACCTGATGCAATGAGTGCTAAGTGGACTAT
>SNQJ01S0217402.1:0-15396 GCA_010110895.2 Picea sitchensis | reverse complement strand
TAGATTGTTTTTTTTGTTAATGGACAAACAAAATAACATACAATTGTTGACCCTCAGCACTTAATCAGTCAGAGACATCCTAGACAAGCCATAAGTAAAGGTATGGTGACCCACCCTAAATGCGAAGAGAGTTCCCATAAAAAGGAGGAATAATCTGATGAAATGAGAGTGGTAGAAACCCCTCCAAACCTAGTTGAGAATGTGAGAAGTCTTAGGGAAAAGTTACAAATATTTAAGGCCGACAATGACAGGCTAATGAAGGAGCAGGAAAAATAGACTGAGATAAATGTAGTCCTTCTATAGAGCCTATCAAACATACAAAGATAGTTTCAAAATGGGCCAATGACCAATAACATGGATAAACCCTAGCATGAGAAAACCCAAAGTCTGCCTGAGATGAAAAGGCACAGAATTGAAAGCAACAATGCAAGAAGAAACCCTCCCAAGAAGGCTCAACATGGAGCAAAGAAGCATTCCAAAACCAAAGATTCATCTGAAGATTCCTCCAACGAATGAATAGAAAGCTCCAAAGAAATGTCTAGCAGTGACATCGGTTCTCATTCTAAGAAGAGAGGGAAGAAGAGGAAGCACTCCAAGGGAAGTGACATTAAAGAATTCAAGAAATCCAAGCCACCTAAGTTTTATGGATCAATAACAAAAGGGGAAGAGGCAGAAGCTTCGATAATAGGTCTGAAAAAGTATTTCAGAGTTCATAACTACTTTGAGAACTTGAAAGCCCGAATAACTATATTCGATTTGAATGGAAAGGCATCCATCTAGTGGGAGAACCTTAGAAAATGTAAAAGCGATATGGAAAAGGAATTATCTTGGAATAAATTTGAGAAATAATTCAATAAAAAGTACCTTTCTGCTAGGTACTACGATGAAAAGGTGAAGGAATTCTATGAACTCAAACTAGGGAAACTCACAATTGATGAATATATCAACAAGTTTCTGGAACTATTGAGGTATGTACCCTATATAAAGGATGAAAAGGTAAATATTCAATGATTTCTTAGTGAGAATCCTTAGTCTTTTTGGAACATAATTGAATTTGATGAACCTAAAACCCTGGAAGATGCCATTCATAAGGCTAGGTACTGTTACGAACAATTTAACCACAAGGTATAACACCCCAAGGAATGGAATAAGAAAGGTAATATGTAGAAGCATGGATGCCCTTGGAATACACGGTGGCAATTTCCAGAAGTAGCTTCAATTGGGGAGTGATAATTTCTAAACAATTGAGCATCTGTGTACAACAAGCTTAGACGCTGAAAGAAGGGGAAGCACTCACTTTCTACATGTCCTCGTACTTGCTCGATGTCATATGCGCAAGAAATGTCTTCGTCGACATGAATTTAAGCTGACATGTTGCGGAGCTCCCGGTCCACATTTATTTCAGCATACTATGGGAGAATATGTACACAACATCTTATGCACTCATCTGCTATGAATTCATCGCCCATATTCATTTTATTATTTTTAAGAAGGAATGCCCAAGATTATCCGCAACAGCCAAGAAAATGGTAGAAAAGGTAGGCCATTGGAATTTAGAGGAACGCTCAACCTATATTAGGGTGTTCGGGGCCATCGGAGCACCACATCTCCTACCCGCTCATGTCCCAGATTGATTCGTTGTGGGAGAAATCTATTATCAGACTATCCTGCAGGGCTATAATGCCACATTAGTCAAGGACATGAAGCGGGATTTCATACCCTATGGTTTCCATGTGGGGTTTTATCTAGTAAAGGATATTGCTTAATCCAAACAAGAAGGGTTGAGACAACTTGAATTTAGGTTCCCGATAGGCGAATTTCTCAAGAACGACCCTAAAGGCCTGGTCCTCCAGCATGCTTCACAGGTATCATCATGTTAGTCGTACACTCATGATATGCTTGAGGATGAAATTTTCACAGAGTGTGCCCAGGACTGGGACGAGGTGGTACAGAGAATGGCTGACCCAAATAAGACCAGGTTCAAGGCCATGAGCATGGATGAATAGGTGGAAAAAATAGAGCAGTCGACTCAAGAGGCCCTCAAAGCCAGGGAAGAAATCAGAGTGGCAGAGACAACAAAGGCACAAAGAAGGGGATTACTCTTGCTATAAGGGGCACAAAGAATCATTGATCAATTGCAAAATGACCTCGATCTGATATAAATGACGAGGATTCTCATTGATGACCCAATCAGAAGCTGAGGAGAACCAAGTGGCCTAGAGTCGATGCAACTTGAAGAAATCACCGGCTCAGAAAACCCCGAAGTTCCACCACCAGAGATAAGATCACCAGGGGAAATTTCAACCCAGCCCAAGATACTGAGGACATCAGGGAGAATAAGTGTACCAAATTTCTTGTTCGATTTGATGACCATCTACGATGATGAGGAGAGTTCGGAGGTGTCCCTGGTGACTCCAGTGCAAATTACAGAGGAGAAAGAACCTGAGAGAGAATCTACCCCGGGTCCCAATGCTCCATTTTAGAGCCGTCTTCAGAGAAAGAATGAGGTAGAAAGTGCCTTAGACACTGAGCCACTCGACGTATCGGGAACCCCAATGGATAGATTGAGGGATGAGCTAGGATCGGTTAGACAGGAAGAATAAATTACACAACAGGAAATCAACATTTCAACAGTCGATTACCAAGTAAGTATCGAACCTGCCCCTGGTTCCTCAGTTTTGGTCGATACCTTACCAGCCGATGAGAAACAACCATAAGTCTAGCCATCGGGACATATAGAAGAGGTTCAGGAACCCAACCTAGAACAGATATACACAGTCGGGAGCCTGGGAAATAATCTAACTTGGGGAGAACAACAAATCCCCGAACCTGTTGATGAGGTCACCGATATACAAGCAATCGCCTATGACCGAAAGAGAAAAGCCATCATGAAGAGAACCACCAAGAAGAGGAGACTTACGTTGGATAACTTGATTCTCATCACCACAGAGGAAAAGATGATGAACACAGAACATGCCAAGACATTTGAAGTTATTGGCATAGGGATGGCTATCATAGAAGCCATCTTGGATAAAGAAAGAAGAGACAAAAAGGAGCTAGTCGTTGCACTAAAGGAGTTGGAGTATCTGCGCCATTTGGCGAAATACTATCAAGAATCCACACAAGCCATGGTGTTTTTGAGAAGTGAGTTCCAAGATGCCTATGGTAAATTCATGAATGAACAACACCTTTTCATTGCAGGGACTGACTTCCAAGAAGACACCCTAATGGCGCTAGCGACCTGGAAGGACATGGAAAGATGGTACTAGAAGGCTCACCAAGTAATGGAAAGAATTGATTACATCAGCGCAGTTCAAAAGGGCTGAGATGCCGAAGAGAAAAACATTTGGGTGCTAAGGGACAACATCATAGATCAGATTAGGAAAGAGGCCAAATACTAGGTGAAAATGGCCTAGGAACCTCAGTGGGAGATTCAAGAAAATGGGTCGATTGCGAAAGGAACTAGGTCAAGATTAATCGGGAGATGAAAGACGTCGGCCTCCCAAAATTCATCTCACCCAAGGACTTTGTCGACTTGCATGACACAGTCAAACAACATGCAGAACAAGACTCGACATGGATTGCAGAGATAGAAAAGGTGGCGAGCATGGCGCCAGGTCAAGTATAGTAGTTCATGGAGCACTCGATCAAGGCTCGAGCAATATTGCAACAGTTAAGTGTCGAAATAGTTAAGTATTGGGCACAGGCAGTAGAATTAAAAGAAATCCTTTCAGCCTCGATGGACCAACACAGATTCCTGTATACCAACACATGCGAGGAACTCTTCGTCAAATGGTCAGAGTATGAGAAGAGTCATCCACTTCAATGAAACTATTTGATGAATCTTAGAAGATAGAGAGATGGAAGAGCCATGTGGCGATGTTTTGTTTTACTTAGCTTGCACTTTTGATAGTTATTTTTAGTTAATGATTCGTTATAAATAAGAGGATCGACCTTTTAGAAGAGGTCGATGGTTTTTGCAAAGACGCTCATTTTTGGAATTGTAAAGAACTATTTCCGAACTACCTTAATTGAGAAATCTTGTTTAGGACCAGAGACAAACTTCTATTTTTTCATCAAAGGCGTATGTGATTGGATTTGAGAAGGAATTACTTCCGAATTTATTTCATGAATGGATGATGTAATGAGTAAGAGTTTCTGAATCTATTGATAAGTTAGTTGTTTCAATATTTTTGTAGTTCTTGTCTCTAATGATGAAAGAAAATCGTCGTGTTAATGTGTGAATAATGCTAGAGATAAGGAAACTATTTTTCTTGCCATCAGTCTATTGCATGTATGTTTTTCTTTCGATAATTGTATCTAAGTCAATAATTGAAATACCAACAAGCTAATGTATTAGTACTAGGCTTGTTATAGGTGTGAAAATATTTGTCTGCATGCTTGAGCACAAGGGTTATCCTAAGCTCATCCTTATTCAATAGTTAAGAAACCCGCCTTTGTTATCAATTGGTTTATACCAACACCCATATTCTAATAAGACCCATCTAATAAAAGAAAATACAAAAGGAAACATTCAAACTGAAGGAGGAACTTTCATAAGAAGATATCTTGTCAATCACTACATAAATCCCATCGATTATTTGGCCAGATCAAAAGATCTGGAGAACCATTCCATTGGCAAACTCACAGAGTCTAATTGGGCCTATGTGGCGTGTTTGGTTCCTGCTATTGAGTTAAAGGGATTTAGGACCCCTCAACAAGCTATTAGATTTCAAAAATTTCAAGTTTTTCCCCTTGAAACTTGACCTGCAAAAATCTGGACTGGTACTTTCGGTACTAGTTCTAGTTTCCTGGTTTTTCGGGTTTTTTGGTTTTCTGGTACCAGTCAAAACTAGGGTTTGAATTTTCGGAGGCTCTGTACACTAAAAAGGTGCGGTCAAGCTGTAAAAAGATTCACTAGGGTAGGGCACACTTTTCTAGATGGTTTTAAGGAAAAAATTAATCTCCAACAAAAAGTCCTAATTTTCTTGTATGACAACAGTGACATTTTTCTTTACCTAGTGAAAGATTCTCTCTTTAGTTTAGCTTCGATTCCATGTTAAGTTTTGAGCTATTATTAGGCTTCTTTTCAATTTAATAGATAACAATAACATAGGTAGGATCACTGAGAGAAACACAATCACAAGATACACAACATTTATCCTAGGAAACCCTCATGGGGGAGAAAACCTAGCAAAAATTCCTTAATATAGATAGCCAATACAATGCCAAGACAATAAATGAAAACACTAGAGAATATCCAACACTGAGAAATGCGCCTCTCTCTTCCTTATTCTCGCAATGGTAGCTACCAAACTTGTGCATTTGTTTAGCGAATGAGTGAGTGAACAAATGAGGCGTTGACCTTTATTTATACTAGTTGGTAGGCACTGGAAAGGTGTCTCTTCACTGGGTAAGGCTGACTTCTCTTCTTAGTGGCTAAAACTACTTTAATTAGGCCTAGGGGCCTACTTCTTAATTAGGCCTAGGGGCCTACTTCTTAATTAACATAATATAGTTAGGGTTTGACCAATCCACAAAAGGGGATTTGGTCATTTACAATGCCTGACATGATCAATCCACAAAACAAGATTGATCTAATTAATAATGACTCGATAATAAATATAATACTCTTTGTAGTTACAATATTTCAACAGACGATGGTGTGAGATTTGTAAAACACATGGGCATGATCCATATCATTGTCCAATGATGCAGAAGTATAATATAGTTCCAAAAATCTCTTACTACAATTTTTCTAAATCAATGGGTCATGATGATAAGCACTGTAGAACGCTGGAATTGATGACAAAAAGAACTTGAGACACCTATAGGGTGTAAGAAGAGTTGATGAAAAGCCAATCTACATCGCAGTTCAATAATGGGAAACCACAATTCAATCCCACGCAACCACAATACAACATTGTGCAGCCGCAATATAATCCTGCGTAGTATAACCATGTACCCCCAATGCAATGCACCATGAGGAGCTAGATTCATAGGTGGAGGTTGAGGTAGAGGAGGATTTGGATGGGGCATAGGGCTAGTAGTTTGCCACAACTTTCAACAACCATGACATTATGAAAGAGATTGTCCACTTCCACCTGTGACATGCATGCATTATCGTACAGCAGACCACGACACATAAGTCTGCCCAACGCTATTGGGAAAAATATAGGAAAAAAGGAACCAGAACAATCAAAATGTCCAGTGAATTTTATCATAGTGTCCAGTGGATTTCGACAGAAGCCAGGGATGATGGGAAAAATATCAACATAGATACTCGAGGAGCAGCCAAGATGGGAGTTGATGCAGCAAAACAAGATCCAACTTGACACCAGTGGGTCAAGAAGAATATTGAGCCACAAAATCACTTTGACACGTGGAAAGAAAAGGAAACATTTAAGGAATCGAGACAGGAGATTCTAAAAGAGAACATTGTATCTACATCGATTGTGCAACAAACTCAGGATCCACCAATGTATGAGATTCCATATTCAATGGATCACACCAACAAAGGACAACCTTTAAAGAAAGTAAGTAACATAAAGACTTTTCTGCAATCCTGTGTTAAGTTATTGAATGATCCATCATCCATTAAGGTCTTACATAATTTTCTAGAAAGATGCAACACATAAGTAGAAGGGAAGTTAGAATAGAAGACAATCAATCATCTCCATACAAGAAGAAGAACAAGTAGGGAATTCAGGCTAAATGCCAACATTGGGGATTTCAATATGGGAGATATCATACTTTATTTTGTTGAAATATTGTAAATTCGAGGAATATTCTACCTGAGAAAGAGTTGAATAATATTATTATATTATATTTAATTAGGCCCTATTGTGCCTTGATAAAAGTCAACCCTATTGTGCCTTGACAATTACTTGTAAATCAAGAGGGTAAAGTGACAGGTCGACCCAGACCTAATTATAGGCTGGCCAGGCCACTATTTATAAGAGAGGTCAATGCCTCATTTGGACACATACACACCTAGATCTGCAGTGCGTAAGTCTTGGAGGAGAAACTATTGCAACTAGGGTGACATCAAGGAGGGTTTCTGGTCTATCTCTTGGTATTTCTTAGTCAAGTGGTGCGCTACTCTTCCTAGTGAAGGAGTAGAGGAGGATATTAAGTTCGGTCTTTGGTATATCTATACTGAGGAAGTTTTGTTGGGTTTTCTTCCCCATGAGGGTTTCTGAGGATAATATGTGTGTCTCTATTGTTTTTGTGATTGACTCTCTTTCAATGATCTTATTTATACAACTAATATGCTAAATGATTATAATAATAAAGAAGAATTGTAATTTCTATATGTATAAGTAAAAATTCAACATGATATCAGATCAGGCTTGAAAGAGACCAACTCATAGTTTATAAGAAGTGACTAGCCTCAACACGCCCTCTCCAAATCTAGTTTTTAGTATTGCAGTGGTTGTAGAATTAGGGTTTCTGCATAAACTCTAAGTGTGACATTTTCCATGTTTAAGGAGGACGTTGGGGGAAGTGACCACATCTAGGAGCTCTCCCTAGGAAGGCGTATCTAGTCCCTGGATCAAAATTCCAAAGTTTGAAGTTTGAGAAATTAGGGTTTCCTCATAAAACCCTAAGTTGTAGTTGCAGTGCCAGTTCCTTCATGCCACTTGCAACACCAGTTGCAATGCCAACACTAGTTGCAGTGAAAGTTTTTTGTGAAGTGTTGAGACTGAGTTTTATTGTCCTAGTGCCCCTTTCCCTAACAAATCACTAGCTACCTTGAAATTACAAGTTGCAACACCTTTGAAGTTTTAAGGGTTTGTTATTTATTGTCGCTACTTCCAGATGGTTCCACTACCCGTCGATACTGTCGGAGGCATGCACTTACATATGTTTAAACCGTATCATTATTTTTAAAGGGTATTTGCAGGAGAAATGATATTTTGTATAAACAACAATCATAGATCCAGAGGAATCTAAGATCCAACACATTTAGAGGAACAATGCACCCCATGTTCGATCAATTCAATATGCCTCTATTTGTTATGATCTTATGAACATCTAGATTGTATTTGATCTATTGAAGTTATGACAATCATACTAACCATTGGTCAAAATTAAAGTCAAAAGTATTAGATTGATTAAGGTTGAGATTATAGAGTTTATTTTCTAACTCATATTTCTGTCAAGAAAGCATATTATCTTAGTACATAGGACAGGTTGAAGAGAATACTTGTCATCTTGAGTGAAGGAGACTCGAAAGAAAATAAACAACACTCATTCTTGAGGACAAGACTACAGGTTCTAGGTTTGATTGATTAAGTTGATAAGATTAACATTTGCACATGTCAAGTTTGATATCTTCCTCATTACAAGTAAACTGTTGGTTTACTTATGGGATGACCCAGGTTCTAGCTAGAGGATTACCAAATTCCCTTCTGCCATCGGCCCTTCTGGATACTAGAAGGAAACACAACGCACAGAGTGCACTGCACAGTCTCACCCGAGATGGCTTCTATGGGTGGTCGCAGGACTCATATGTCTACAACCATGGGATGGGATGTGTTTCTCTCAGAGGCATTTAACCTACTTATTGTTAACCTTCAAACCCTCATTAGATCGTATTCCAGACGACTATCACAACTATTCTAATAGGAATTCATTAACCATTATAGCCGCATGTGTTCAATGACAAGTATTTATCTACTGTAACACAAGATTATGATCTAAACACTAGCTATACCATTTATTTAGAGCTATTATGTAGATTCCATTAGTTTATTCTTAGCGCACAATGTTATTCCTTTCATCATTTAACACGTTCATCATAAACTTACTAAAGCTAATACAATAAAAAAACACTGCATACATTCGCACAAAACACAGATATATCGTGGTTCACCCCCCATGGGGCTACGTCTACAAAGATTTGTCACTTTGGATCTTTATTCATCTTCATGCAAAATCTAGTGCTGCACACTGTACAATCCTTCCTTCAATACAACCGATCTCCACAGATCACATCATTCTCTTAACAATACACACTCTAACAAAACAAACAACCCTCTTGTTGTCCTAATACATTCTACTTTTACAAAACTAGGACAAGGCCCTTACAAAAACCCTAACCCTAAAAGGATTAGATTTTTCCACTTTCTAGTTGACTCATTCATGGCTGGTCCTCGATCCAACCGTTCTCCAAGTTGACGCTTGTCCACTTTCTAACTGCTCTGCAACACTTTGTCCACTTTGTTACTGCTTTTCTCAGTGCGGGTTTTCCTCTGTTTTCGACGCGCTCCCTTATTTTTCAGCGTTGCTTTGATTTCTTCAAAAATTCCTTGATTCTCCCAAAAATTGGCCTGCGTCAACAGGACCCCAACACTGACATCGTGACTCATCTAGTGTCACTCACAGACTCCTACATATTTTACTTGTTGTGCCAATGCTTCATACATTTTTTCTATATGTTGGCATTGCTCCTTATCTCGGTTGCTCTTCTTCGTCATGTTTTCCACCATCTGCGCGGTGACTGGGGGTCTTAATATTTCTCCCCCCCTCCAAGCCTATTTGTTCTATGTGCAGGTTCATTGCGTCAATCTCCACGACCAACTTTTCATCCTTGTCCTGCAAGGGATCCAACTAAGCCTGTCTTGCAAGTTTTTGTGCCTGCACTGCTTTCTCCTCTGGTTGTAGGCTCTTCATTTTTGTCATAGTATTGACTTTCTCGAGCAGTGACATTGTATTCTATAGATGTTTTACAACAACCATTACTTCATGCAGTTTATCTTCCCTTCCTTGCATGTCTTGCAAACTCCCATCTTCTAAGAGTTGTGTCCATAGTTGGGCGCTCTTCTCCAACAACTCTGTTATTATTTGTATCATCTGCATTATGCTTTCTGCAGATGTTGTTGCATATTTCTCTCGCTACACTCTAACTTCTGGAGGAGTAGTGGGTATTGTGCCCTCCTTCAGCTCCTTTATTCGATCCTTTTACTGCTCCAAGGCCTACATCATTTTTTCATCTTTTCTTCAGTGGAGACTCCCTCTAATTCTGCGATGTCTGGGATGGTTTGAAATACTGCGCCAATGTACATCTCCATCTCCTCTACCCTTTGTTGCACTATCTTCTTTTCCTTCCCTTATTGGTTGATTACTTCCTTCTGTGTGATATTTTCCTCCTAGGCTAATTGTAAATTTGTCGCATCAGACCTTTCCCTGGACTGAATTTCCTACGCGATGCTAATCTATAATTTATTCAGTGCCTTTGTCGAGATCTTGGGAAATGCCAAGTCCAATGTCTCAATGTCCTTCAGGGGCTTCTATGCTGTCTCCTTGTTGATGAACAACATCTCAGGTGTTATGATAAATTTTACACTCCCTTGCGCCGTGATCTGGACTATTTCTCCTACTGGAACACCTTCCATAGTCTTCGCTGGTGTGTCTTTATGTTGCTGCTCTGCCCTGATTTTCAATTGCTCCAGTGCAGTCTTTACCTCCTACACTTGCTAAAAAATTGAATCCCTATGTTTCTCGGCATTCTCCCACACCTCTGAAAGTCAATCTTCGACTGTTGTGGCTATCGGTTCCACATCATCTGCTATCAGTGATGTGTGAATTGGTGTTCTGTGGGCCTTCTCCTTCTTCCTGGAGCCACTTGCTTGCTCCCATGTTCTCTTATTTTGGTGGTTTGATGGTTCATATGCCTCTGGCATCTGTGTATCCATACTTGTATCCTGCCCAAATTCTTCCTCCATATGTATATATTGTGTCTCCATTTGTACTTCTTATACATGCACCTGTTTTGTTATTCCTCTTGGTGCATGCTCTGTGCACGGTGGATCCCGTGTAGAACCATGTTGTGATTTATTCTATGTCTTGATTTTCTTTTGTATGGGGTTGATTTCCCCCATCGGGCCTTGTGTTGTCTTATTCTTCTAACTGGCGCCATTTCTGCATGTCTTTTGTGCGAGGACTATTCTGTCCTGCGTCCGATTTTGTACTATTCACACTATTTTTTGGATTACTGGCACTTTCCATTCCTCAGGCCACTCATGGACCTCCATCTGTATGTCCTGCATCGTCATGCAATAGCTTAGTTGTAGCCACTCCTTATATGGGTCCTTCTTCACCTACAACCACATGCCATGGTGCGATGCTTGAAAATTTGCTATCTATCCAAACTCTTGGATAGTCTCTGGGGAAATCCTCCTTGTGTCAACCAAGCGGTTTTGGATCTCCGACAAGTATAGAGCAAATAAATTGTTGTTTATTTTCTTCGCCTTTGGGTCTATTGTGCTTCTAAGTGACGTGTAGCGAGCTGTGTCACACTTTCCTACTCTCTGCAGGAACATATTGTACATTGGTTCTTGAAATCCTACAAGTGCAATGAGGATGAGTAACCATGAGTAGTTGTTATATCCCTAATTTGCACCAGACATGCTTACCTGGCATCAGGCCATCTCATATTCCTTCTTTGCCAAGCTAGTACTCAACAACTCTTCTTAAAAACACCCTTTTTCAAGGCACACGTGCCCTGCTTCACTACAGCCAGTGTGTACACTCTAACTGACCCACTACAGCCCACGTGTACCTACAAAAGCACGAAAAATGGAATGTTGCTGATGGAACACATAGTTTTGGGTAAGTTAACTAAACCTTTCGACCATCCATGGTTAGTCACTCGGACAAATACCTAGCTCCTTCTAGCCTATAAAAGAAGGGGTAGGGGTAGGGGTCCCATTTGAAAGAAGAAGAAGAAGAGCATAGAAACTCTGCCCAAATTTATCCCCCCTTTGCCCCAATTTCCCGCAATTGTATTGTGAGGTTGAGTAGTTGGTGCATTGTGAAGAGGAGCCCAGGACCATGTTCGAGGAGTAGTGCCGACCATATATTGTAAGTTTACTCTTGTGAAGATTATCACAAAAAGGAATAATTTTTTTGGCCCACCATATCATGTGTTCAAATTGTGTATTTATTTCATGATATTGTGACATCTAACCCAGCAATTAGTATATGAAATGCATGTTTGCAGCTCTCTGTTTGTCCATGTGTGAATGTAGGTCAGCTTTGGGAGGAGGCTTGTAGTCAACGAGTGAGTGAAAGCGAAGGGATTGACATGAAACGAAGGATTTAAGGTAGAGTTACCTAATCTTGTTTTCACCTTTGTATTGCATGAATGTGGGGTTTTGTGTTGAGAGAATAGGAAAAGGTAGAGGCCTTTAAATGGTCATATTATGAATCCATGATTAAAACCCTTAGGGCTAGTCCGTAGGAGGGATTTCCCACCCACGACAGAATTGGCGACTGTACTGGGGATCTCTCGGGTTTTCTGGGGATACTTTTTGGTAGTTTTAAATTGGTTTCATCATCTTTTTTCTGAGTTTCTATAAGAGTCTGAGCTAGTTTGGATTCTGGTCTTCTATACCAGTACTCCCTGCTTTCTTTGCTTGGATGCATTTTCTGTTTCAGGAGTTGCAGAGGTACACGCAGCCTGTACAAGACCTGCATGCGTGTACACACGCCCTGACCTTACACAGCTTGTGTGTACACGCTTTCTGTTGAACTGTCAACATCGTGTTTGTTGAGAAAATTTTTGTTTAAGGAGAGGCAGTCATCCTCTTCCTTATCAAGAGTTATACCTCTCAGGGATTTCCTTGATTCAGTATTGGTCTCTGTCATAACAGTCGGTAACTTAGGTCTGATTACAACAATAGCTTTCATTTTCATTAAAAATTTTTCCTCAAAATTTTTCTTTCATAGGGTTTTTAGACAAGTGTGAGAGTCTACTTTAATCAGTTTGTGTCTTATTGCCAACAACTCTTTGCGATCTGTGCTTAGGCTAAAAGTTTTCTTGGTCTTTACTTGTCGTCATTTTTCCTTTTTACTTTGCAAGCATTAAATAAAAAAAAAACTCTTTTATTTCTTGGTTTGGTTAAGTAGTTGTTGGTTTTCATTAATAACCAGGAAACGTTTTGCTTTCATAAGTTCTTGGCTATTTACTTAGGACAATAAGTAGCTCGTAATCGAGCGAAATCTAGTTTTGAGTTTACTGTTTAAAGATCTTAGAAGAAATTTTAGTTTGAAAAGTTGATTAAAAATTTGGTCAAGAAGAACTTATTTTGTTTCTAGCTTTCTGTGTATCTTCTCTTTCGTCTCTTAAAACATCACGAGTTTCATTTTCATAACCTTTGACTTAAGACAAGCCATAAAAAATTAACGATTAATTAAAATCAACTAGACTTTATGTTTGTAGGGTCCATCAACTAGTCTAGGCTAGAGCCTTGATTTAGGTTGGAGAGGAAACTCTTCAAGGTTGCAAACATACATAAGAGTTTGAGCTAAGGAGTGCAGAAGTCCAGTAACGTGGAAATTATCCAGGACCCCCCTCTAACACAAGGGCTAAACACGAGGTATCGTGCGGAAAGGTAACAGAGATAACCCCTCCAAAGCTGGACCAAGCATAGTGGGGAACACATATAGAGGAATTGTCTTGGGATTCCGTTGATCGCATTTGCCATAGAGCTTCGTGGTTCTTGAATCCGTTCGAGGTCCTTAGTCGTCTTCCAGAACACTTGATTTTGATACCCTTGATAGGTTTTAGGCTTGATACCCTGCTCATTGTGGTCCACCCGACTGTCGACTGTACCCGCCTGGTGATTATTCACGAGCTGGTAACCTAGTTGCCTTTATTTTAGGGACTTACTGTTAGGGTCCTAACCCGCACATAGGTAGATTAATATATTCGGATGTAATAAAGGTCAATATTAATAAGGCCTTTCAATAAAATAGAATAGGGTGGATGTAAGAAGACCTAATAGAAGCTTCCGCTTCTAGAAGGATCTTCCTCTAGACGCTTCTCTTGATAGACATTTTGTATAAATAAGGGTCGAGGGTATGAAAACCCTAGATTGGAGATTATTGTAACAGAGCACTGCTCGATTGGAGGTTGCCCCCTCAAAGAGGCCTATGAACATTGCTTTCTGAATCAAAGTGCTATTTCTATTGCTGTTCTTATATCATTTTTGTGTTATTGTGGAGATTATGCTGGATATTTTACTGTTATTCTGCCATTTCTAGCATTTTATTTCTATTCTGCATATTTTATATATCTGGTATCTTGCAAGTGGTATCAGAGCACTTTCCTTGGCATAAATTGTGGGAATTTTTTTTTCAAGGTAGAGACGTATTCCGACGTCTTCAAACCACAGAGATCCGTCGTTACGCGCATAAACCCACGGTTGAGAGATTCATACACGCATGAAATACAAGTAGTTCTCAAGCGCACATCTGTTGGACACCCTTGTAACCCCTGTTGGTACCCCTTCGAGTGGTAGCACATCAGATAACACCTGTGTATGGATCGGCCTAGATTTCCTGAAGCCCTCTTTAGATAAACCTATCGGCCGCGAGACTGCTATAGTGTCACCAAGAACAACACTCAGAAAGATACTCTCTAGTATCTGGGTAGTTGAGTAGTACAGCTAAGGGTACGGTCTATCCTCCTTAGTTAGTGCCTTGAGATATTGGGCCGAGTAATACTGTTGGACCCTGCATGTATATTAGAGAGCTATAGCACAGGGCAAACCCTTGTCTGTAGAACCCTTGAATACTTAACCCTCAGGGGACAGAAACATAAACGAATAAAAAATAGACCAGATCTATTACTGGGCAACTGTGTTCGGGTTGCCAAGTAAATACACATCTCTTTTTGGTTAAACATTTGGGGATTTCATCACTACAATATTCTTCAGACCAGAGTATAACTCCGTAGGTGTAAAAAAAAAAAAAAAAAAAAAACAAGTCTGGAATTTTTTTCACCATTATTTGAGACCTATTCGATTGAATTCATCTCTCCGCCCTTATCACTTTCATCCATATCATTTTTAGACAAATTTTTGACCCCACCCACCCCTTTTCAGTTCACCCATTCTCATGGCCCATACACGTAGCCAAGACCTGGAAGCTTGCTTCAACACCATGCAATCCGATTTCCTAGAAACCCAAAAAGAAGTAAAACAACTCAGTGCTACTGTTGTATCCATCGATTCATCCATCAATGTTACCATAAATACAACCATGCAGTCCTCAATGGAGGAAGTCAAACAAGAACTTACCACCCAGCTTGAATCTATCTTTGCATCACTCTGCACCAAACTGAAGATCCCTACAAATGACCGTTTCTCTGAAGCACATCCAAAGAATGAAGGAGAAACTTACTCCCATTCCCATACCTTTCAGTCCCATCACTTTCAACGTGACATACGCCTTCCGAGGATGGACGTGACCAAATTTGATGGCTCGGACCCCACTGGTTGGGTAACCCAAATGGAACATTATTTCTCTTTATATGGCATTACCGATGACTTGGCCAAACTTCGGTATGGTGTTCTCCATCTAGATCAAGAACGTTGGCAATGGTGG
>SNQJ01S0217401.1:9477-24873 GCA_010110895.2 Picea sitchensis | reverse complement strand
TTCTTCTCTAGTCTTACTGAAGACCAGTATATCATCAAGATACACAATTACAAACCTTCCAATGAAATCTTTCAAGACTTCATTCATTAACCTCATGAAAGTACTTGGCACATTCGTCAAACCAAATAGCATGACAAGCCATTTGTATAATCCTTCATTCGTGTTGAATGTTGTCTTCCATTCATCACCTTCCCTCATTCTAATTTGATGAGATATGCTTTTCAAATCAATCTTTGAAAAAAACTTTTCTCCACTCAGGCAATCCATCAAGTCAACCATCCTTGGTAAAGGAAATCTGTACCTGATGGTGATTTTTTTTATAGCCCTCGAGTTTGTACACATTTTCCATTCACCATCCTTCTTTGGACTTAACACTATTGGTATAGCACATGGACTCAAGATTTCTCTAACCAACCCCTTATCCATCAAATCCTGGACTTTCTTATTGACTTCTTCATTCTCCCACGACATCAATATGTACACTGCTTTGTTTGGTAAACTCGCCCCTGGTATAAGGTCAATGTGATGGCTTATACTTCTAATAGGTGGCAACGAACAAGGTAAATCGTCCACCACTATATTATCAAATTCCTCCAGCATTTCCTGAATTTACTCCGGTAGATCATCTATCGAAGTACTGGTCAAAATGACTCTAGGTTTCCTCACCACATCAAACTGCATGTCTTCTTTTTTCTTGACTTCCTCTAGAAGTTCCTTCCCACTCATGAGAAGTATAGTGTTGCTTTCTTCTGCTTTCACCTTCTTGTCTTCGATTGGTAGTAACATATTTGTCCTACCATTCTTCTCTAAAGTGTATGTGTTATTTCTCCCATCATGAACAACATTTCTGTCATATTTCCACGGTCTTCCCAACAAAATATGATAGACATCCATGGGAATAACATCACATAACATCTGATCTCTATATCCCCCTATCTTAAATTCAACTAAACAATATTTAGTGACAATTACCTAGTGTCCCTTTTGCAACCACAAAACCTTATATGGGCTTGGATGTGCAACTGTCTCCAATTCCAACTTCTCCACCATTTCTATGGATACTAGATTATCTGTGCTTCCAATGTCCACTATCACCTTGCATACCCTATCCTTGATCTTGCAAGGAGTTCTAAACATATTGATCCTCTGGACTGGATTCTCCACCTCTTTCTCTGGTTTCAAGAGAATTTTCTTCGTCATTAAGGATCTTCCACCTTCTGCATCTTCTGCCTCAACATTTCTCCTCCGTTCTTCTGAAATGTGAGCTTCACCTCCTCCATCTCTTTTTCTATCAGGGCATTGAAAAGATTTGTGTCCGATCTTTCCACAAACAAAACATTTTATCTCACCACCTGATCCAGATTCTATGAGAAAAATGAAATGACTATGGATTATTAACAGGTGCTTAACACAAAATAATAGATATACAACAAAACTGGTTTTCTATTCAATAAGAAAATAAGCTGAAACTGTAAAATGTAGCAGAAACAAGCTTGCTGAAATGGTGGCGGCTTATCTCTGAGAAGAGATGTGATGGTTACGCTCATTCGCAAGAAGATGATTACAGTGAGGCTCTGAAGGCCTTTTTACAATAAACAGGAATTCCAAAAACCCTAGAGATCCAAAAAACTAACCCTAGGAGATGAAGCACCAAAAGTCATGTGGGCCCTGTCTGGGTAAGTTAGTACATCAACTTCCCAGGGTCGTAACTTTTGCATACGATCTCCATTTTAGGCATATGATAGCTTGTTGGAAAGGTATCATCGAGGATATTCATTTTGGAGGATAAATCATGCCTTTGTCTATTATTTAAAAGCTCGATCCCAAAAAACATTCTTTTAGGCCCTCAAAATGGCCTCGAAAGTTAAAACTGCTAAAAATAGTAAATTGTCAAAATTGCCAGAAAATTGTTTTGAGGCAGTTGGAAAAGGTGGGTGGCCACCGATATCCAACTAGATCAATCCTCCCTCCTTAGGAAGCAACAGTCTCCATTGTGTTGAGTTCCCCCATTATATGAGGAACGTTTTGTTCAATTTGGCCCTAGGTGAGCCACTTTACCTTGGTGCAGGAGTTTCCCTGCTTTGACGACTCGATAAAGCTAGATCCTTTGCTGTCAAGTTCCCTTGATATGTGTGTCAAAAATATGATCATTGGATGCTTGTTATATGCATTCGAGGTTGAGCCCTGTTGGTGTCAGCTATTCTGCTACGTCTGAGGTGTCCAATAACGGTGGGAAATAAGGGCGAAGGAGATCCACGTTGAACACTGGGTGCAGGCCAAAGAAAGGAGGAATGTTGAGCTCAAAAGAATTATCCCCCATGGTCTTGGTGATGGTGTATGGCCCATAACGAAGTGGGTGAAGCTTCCAATGGGGTCCTGTAAGGCGTTCTTTCTGCAAGTGCAACCAAACTTTGTCGTGCACCTGAAACTTATGTGGCACCCGATGTTGATCATGGTGTTGCTTGTACTTGTCATTGGACTTTTGTAGGATATCCTAAACCTGTTGGTGGATGTGCTAGATCCGCTCAATGAACCGGGTGGCTTTTTTAGCTTCAGTTGGAGTAGGAGATGAGTCAGTCAAGGTGACTGCAAGGGGAAGTGCAACATCTATGGGACCCAATGGTTGGAATCCCAACCCTACCTGAAATGGGTTGTGGCCAGTTGAGCTATGTAGGGCTCAATTGTAGCTATGTTGGACATAGGAAAGGCTCTCATCCCAAGTGCGAGGGTGCTTTGAATTATACATGCGAAGGATATGCACAATCATTCAATTTACGACCTCAGTTTGGCCATCTGTCTAGGGGTGGAATTTTGTGGATTTGGTGAGCTTGGTGTCCAACAGTGACCAAAGGCTCGACCAGAATGTGTTGAGAAATCGATTGTCCCGATATGAGACAATGGTTTGTGGGATTCCAAAATGTACCCAGACTCGTTCAAAGCAGATCTTGGAAGTGGCCTCTGCTGTGATATTCTTCTTGTAGGCAACCAAAATTGTCATCTTAGAAAAGCGATCAACAACCACAAAACACAATCATTTCCCTGCTTGGTGGACGGGAGGCCTGACATGTAGTCCATTGAGATGGATTCCCATGGTTTTTCAGGAGTAGGAAGAGGGGTGTTCAGGCCTTGTTTCTTAGTGGTCGGTTTGGAAATAGCGCAGACAGTGCAAGACCTGGCATACTTGCTGACCTCTTGTCGAAGTTTCGGCCAGTACAAATGTTTATATAGCATCACCATTGTCTTTTCAACTTCGAAATGTCCTGCCACCCGACTTTAGTGGGCTTCCCATATCAAATTCGCTCGCTTGCTTGATGGAACACAGATATTGCCTGGACGACACATCAACCCATCCTGAAGATGGAAATTATTGACAACTACATTTGCACCCAACATTTGATAGGTGGTGGCGAAGTCTAGATCTGTCTCATAGAGTTGGGGCCATCCAGAGGTCTCATGGCCGTAGGAGTCTAGCACCGTGGTGAGTGTCGCGACTAGAAATCTATTGAGGAAATCGATGACGTGATTGGTGCTTCTTGTTTTATACTTGATGTTGAGGTGGAATTGTTGCAAGTATGTGGACCACTTTTGATGGCGATCATTTTGCAATTTTCCTTGAGTCTGCATGAATTGTGGCTTATGATCAGTGTGGATGATTGTCTCCTTCCCAAGAATGTAATGTCTCCACATGCGACATCCTTGCACAATGAAGTACATTTCTTTGTCATAAGTAGGGTACTTACAAACAACATTTGATAGTGTCTCACTATGATAGGCCATGGGGTGGCCGTGCTGAGTGAGAAAAAATCCCACCGCATAGTCTGAAGCATCTGCTTCGATCTCAAAGGGTTGTTGCAGGCCTAGTAGTGAAAGTACTAGGGTTGAGCACAAGCGCTGCTTCAAATCATTGAACGTTTGTTGTTGGGACCGGCCCCACGCAAATTTCTCCTTACCACCACCCCTAGTTATTTGGCTAAGGGCCCATGCAATATGGGAGAATCCCAACATGAACCTGTGGTAGAAATTGGCAAGACCCAATAAGCTCTGAAGCTCAGTGAGTGTGGTTGGGGCTGGCCAATCATGGATGACTTGGATCTTGGTTGGATCCACATGTACACCATGCTGATCAATTATGTATCTTAGGTAATGGACCCTGTCCATGCCGAAGGAGAATTTTTCCAAGTTGGCATATAGCTTGTGTTGTCATAGGGTGTGCAAAACCTGTTGAATATGTTGCAAGTGTTCGGCTCAAGTTTTGTTGTAAATGAGAATGTCATCCATAAACACCACTACAAAATTATTGGTGAATGGTCACAAGATATCATCCATCATCCTCATGAAAGTGGTTGGAGCATTTTTCAAACAAAAGGGCATGACCAACCATTCAAAAAGGCCTTCCTTTGACTTGAAGGCAGTTTTCCATACATCTGTCTGTTCTATCGGGACCTGGTGGTAGCCAGACTTCAGATCAATCTTATTGAAGTATTTGGCCCCCGTGAGTTGATCAAGGAGGTCATTGAATCGGGGAATCGGGTACCAGTTTCTGACTGTGATTTTATTCATAGCCCGGTAATCAATGCAGAGTCGCCAGGTTCCATATTTCTTCTGTACCAACATGATTGGGCTCCCACAAGGTGATGATCTAGGACGGATGTGCCCCTTATGGAGCAGTTTTTGGATCTGTTGCTTGATCTCCTCATTCTCTAATAGAGATAAATGATAGACTGGCCCATTGGATAGCAGTGCATCGGGGGTTAGATCGATTGGGTGCTTGACCTAGCAGTGCAGAGGTACCCCGGTAGGTGAGGAGAAGATATATAAGTATTCTTCCACGACCTTATCTACTTGGTTCTTCTGTGTGGAGAGGTCAGTCGTAGAGACCCTAGATATGGTTGTGATCTTTCACTTACTCTGAGAGCGAATCACAAAGAAGACAAACTTCCCCATATGAGAGATGACCTTCATGCATTGCTTAGCAGAGATCAAGGAAATAACACTAGGTGGGATTGCCTTGGGTATCCTGTACAATTTCCTGTTCAAAGTAATAATAAAACTACAGGGCCTACACTCATATACAACATGACATTTCCATAAATAAGGTTGGCCTAAAAGAACATCACAAACTTTGAGAGGAGAAACATCACACAATACCTCATGTTTGAAGGGCTTGATGTCGTACGGTATTCAACATTGTTGGCTGATGCGAAGATCGCTCCCTTGGCGGAGCCATCCAATGGTGTAGTGTTGTGGGTGTGGCGTTGTTGGTAGGGCCAACCGCCTGACGACCTCTACTGAGATGAGGTTCTTATGGCTACCACTATCGATGATGAAGTGCAACGGGGTGCCTTTTACCCACATCTGTGAATGGAAGAGGTGTTCTCCTTCTTCTGGCTCGTCTGGTTCACTAGGCTGGAGCTTGGTGGTAGCAATGGTGGCACTGGGTTTTGCATCAATGATCCGTCTTCCCCTTTCTGGTTCTGGCTCAGAGTCTGAACCCACATCTGATTCATAGGATTTCACTTTGGCCACCAACGACTGCTTTGAGTGGCAGTTAACAGTGTTATGCCAAGGGCTCTTATGGAAGTCACACCACTTCTCGGTATCTTTCTTTGTCTGTCTGGTGTCCTTTGCTTGCAGCTTGGACTGATTTTCTTGATAATGTCCATCTTTTCTCTATCCTTTATTCTGTGGGTTGGGGCTACCCTTTCTTGGCTTTTGTTATGAGGGGTTCCCAGGCCCAAATTGTCGCGTCTTTTGTTTGAGCTTCTGCTCGCCTTTGACGACATATCGGTAGGTCGTGCCCAAGGATAAGATGTCTAGAATATTTGATACCCATCTTGGTGCGCAAGATATGAAAGATATTTGTGAAATCTGGCACTGCTTGGTCTCTTTCTTGCTGCAGTGTAGTCCATTTGGTATACAAGTTGTCATAACTTCCGAAAGGGTAGTATTSTTCTTTAATARCATCCCTTAAGGATTCCTAGGTGGCCATGACTATAAATAATGAGGGTTCTTTTGTTTCCTTTTTTCTCACAAATAGTTTCCCACCAATCTTTGACATGGGGAATGGACTTGAGGAGCGCAAAAGTAATATTTTCTCTATTCAAAAAGTTATGGACAAAAAAATACCCTTCTAGTAGATTCAACCACTTGTCTACAACATCTACGCCTATCTGACCTTTAAATATAGGAATATCAAAGTTTATTTGTACCTTGAAGGGGGCGGCGCCTCCGCTTGAAGAAGATGTGTCATCTGTTGGTATCCGTCGAAGGATTTGCATGAAACTATCCATCATCTCATTCCTTTGTTACATGAGGGCTTCCTCAATCAAATTTTTGAAAGGATCTCCAGTCCCATCATATTTATTTTCTCCTGCCGTGAGAGGTTGCTTGGGCATGTGAGAGATTTTGTCCTCAAGAGAAACAAGCTCGAGACCCAACTCTTTGTACTCCGACCTCGTTGAGGACATGCATTAAGACGATAAGGAGTAGGCCTCTCTGATACCACTGATCCGGATTTTATGAGAAGAACGAAATGACTACAGATTATTAACAGGTTCTTTACACAAAATAACAGAGATACAATAAAACTAGTTTTCTATTCAATAAGGAAATAAGCTGAAACTGTAAAATGTAGCGGAAACAAGCTTGCTGGAATGGTGGCGGGTTATCTTTCAGAAGAGATGTGATGGTTGTGCTCATTCGCAAGAAGATGATTACAATGAGGATATGAAGGTCTTTTTACAACAAACAGGAATACCAAAAACCCTAGACATCCAAAAACCTAACCCTAGGAGATGAAGCGCCAAAAGTCATGTGGGCCCCGTCTGGGTAAGTTAGTACATCAACTTCCCAGGGTCGTAACTTTTGCATACGATCTTTGTTTTAGGCGTATGATAGTTCGTTGGAAAGGTATCACCAATGAGATTCATTTTGGGGGCTCAATCAGGCCCTTCAACTATCGTTGAGAAGCTCTATCCCTAAAAACCTTCATTTAGGCCCTCAAAATGGCCCCGGAAGTTAAAACTGTTAAAAATAGTAAATTGCCAAAATTGACAAAAAAATGTTTTGAGCCAATTGGAAAAGGTGGGTGGCCACTGATATCCACCTGGATCACCACCTCTACCTCTGCCTCTTCCTCTTTCTTGCGAAAAAGTGTTCTTATCGGCATATTGTTGTCCCTATGAACTTCCTCTTCTTTCTGGGTGATTATGAGGTTTCTTTTCTTCATCTTTGGGATTATGTACCCTATCCTGGGCAATTGCTTTGCCTTTGCTCTAACTTCTACCTCTGCCCCTTTGACCTTGCTTTCGGGCTAATTTTTCATCTTCTTTCAGAGAAATCTGATAAGCATCTTCCACATTTCTGATCGTCACCATGCTCATCTCATCCTGAATGTCATATCTCAAACCATTCATGTATCTGGCGACCTTTTCATCATCATTCTCATGATGACCATTTCTAATTTTCAGTCGGTAAAACTCTTCAGTTTATTTCTTCACTGTCATCCCCTTCTGTCTCAAATTCTACATTCTTCGAAATAGGTTAATTTGATAGTCTCTGGGTATAAAATTAGCTTTCATTTTTGTGACCATCATATCCCATCTTTTGATTATTTTCTTGTCTTTGCAACGCCTGTCAGCCTGCAGCTCATCCCACCACAGTACTGAATGCCCTTTCAGTCCAGTGACAACATGTTTTACTTTCATATCTTCTTCGATATCTTCATAATCGAAGTATTTATCCAGAGCTCTAAACCAATCTAGCAACTCCTCAACATCTAAGTTGCCTTCATACATCGGTATGTCCATTTTTGCTCTGGCCCCTATTCTTGCAACAACTCTGAATAGAGGTTCTTCTGTAGTGTCTTCGGCTACAACTTCTTCTTCGTCTCTAGCCTCATTTTCACTTTCGGCTTCACTGATATATCCAGTATCAGTCACTCGTCTCTGTGTTGTCTCCATAGCATCTAATCGAGCACAAATTTCTCTCATTTCCCTTTCCATGGATGGATCAGGCATTGGTCTGTATTGACATCTTATGGGCGACATTGTTGAAATCTTCTCTTTAATACATAGATTCAAAACCTGGCTCTGATACCACCTGACATAGCACCCCTACCTCAACAGGTTTTGCTTGACCTCCTGATCTAAGGATCATTCTTAATCTCCCCTTGAGCTGTAATGTCTCTTCGATTCCCAATTGAAATCTTCACACTTGTAACTGCATGTCCTTTTTAGGAGCTATGCCTATGCAAACAAGAACTATGAGTGAACTCTTACCCACGTGACCAACCAATGTGATCAAAACATTACCCGAAAAGGTATTTCGCGAATCACGATTTCGGGGGTATTGGCATGATACAACCCCAACACTACACATCTGCGAAACCCCGAAACCCAATGTGGGACCTCTCCTCAAGACCAGATCTGATGGTCCTGTGCCTTCTCCTCGATCGACGACCATGATCATGTTGCGACTTCGCGTTTTGCGATATCAAGACTATTTGTGTAACACCAACCAACTACTCCAACTCCCGATCCCGAAATGTCGAGATCTGAACTCAAGAGATCAACGAATCTCGTTGATCCGGATCTAGCGGATACTATTTCTCCTAGGCTTGTGAGCGCTGAAAGGTTATCAACCTTGTTCTTCCCACTGTTCTACTAGACCCAACGGCTCACGGAATTTCGGTATTCCTCCCTCTAAGAAATTCCACCGTCCCTTCAAATTTTCAATGGCTCCAAGCCAAAGGACTTGGCGTCCGTTCTTCTGGGTTCAAACTCTGTGAGGTGACTTCAACCTTCTGCTTTTCTTCAAATCCCTCGAAGTCTCTATCCCTTCTGAGCTTGGTTTCTACTGCAAGCTCATGAATTCCAAGGGTTCCTTTGCGCGCACTCCTTGCGGCACTCGTGATAACCTCTGGTTATCTGACGTCCTCCTCTTATGTGCACTCCTTGCAACATAAATCCTTCAAGCCCTCTCTTGGGTTGGAAATGTATAAGACTTCAACCTACCTGCGCACTCCTTGCATGACTCTGTGCTATACTCACACTTCTGCTGGTATGAGAACAACGATATCTCTCCTGAGCTTTTCTGAGGTAAAAATCATAACCTGTCAACGTACACTTTACGGAATTTCACTGCACTCCTTGCAGAATCTCTCAGGATGAGAAACAATTGAAACTCATTCTCTCCCTCTCAAAGAATTCATGCATTCAATCATGCAATCATACATACACACAACATTGAAACAAATGCATAACAGAGACTGAAATTAATTGTAACCTACCATTCAATAGATGTAAACAAATATCATAAACACCATGAAATTTGGATCAAAGCTTCCTTATATTAATCCAAGTGCATTTGTAAATGGGTTCTATAGCATTAGCTATCTGCTTATACACTCTTCTACAATCTTTGTTCTTCTATTATCTTGCTCTACAACTCTCTCTCTCTTACAATGAGAATAATAATCCTACATTACAATACATGCGAGGGAGCTTTCTAGAGTTTTCCCTTCTACAACTCTATCTATCTAATCGAAAATAAAAGCTACAACTACTTTACATTTAATACAATAAATGCCTCCAACAAACAGATGAGAGCTACGCTCAAGATCTATGTTACAATCCCAAAAAACATTTAAGGGGAATTACGTCCCTCTAGCTATTACATTAATGTTCTATCCTTTCAAATTCAAAACGCTTTCAAAATGTGCACTGGTGCATATCCAATTGTCATCCTCTCTTGCACTTGCTTTGTTGGCTTTCTTACGATGCTCCTGCATCAATTCCCTAAATCCAAAAGCATTATGTATTCACAACATTTTAAAAAGAAAAATAAAAATACTAACTTCATATTAAACATGTAACTCTTAAAAAATCTAAAAATATTAGTTTCTTTCCACGACCTTTATTGAGATGCGTAACCGTAACAAAATATTCATATCTCATTTCATATGACTCTTTACTTAAATCTTGAGAGGGTATCGAATGAAAGGTGAAGGGTTTGGAAACTAGTCTTTCATTATGTATTAAACTATGTATCACTTTTTGGTTCTCTTTGGTGTTCCAAAGTGCATCTTAGCCCGTACGATATATTATTTTACATCAACTAAGCTACATTTTCAAACTTATCCTATTAACTAAGCGTAGTCTAAACATTCTACCTTTTGGTAGTTTTTTGGCAATTTTTTTCGTTTGATTTTGCCCAAAATCCGGTGAGGAATGGCTGGATCTATAGATTTGAGTGGCTAAGTTTGTATAATCCAAGTGCTCCAGGGGTTTTCCAGCATGCTGACCCAACAAATGGAAAACATGCCAGGAGATGGTAAGTAATCTCTTAATGGATATCCATCCGATCGCCTAATCCCCAAGACATTCAAATTTTGAATTTACATTTCCCTCTCAATCTCATGGATCATGCCACATTGATGATATTCATATTAAACCATGATGCCATTCATTGTCAATTGTCAGCTCCCGACACCAGTCAAGTGTTTCCCTGAACATCCAAACCATTTTCCAACAAACAGTCACCATTAGACTCACGCATGAGAATTCGTGGGTATTTGACGAAATTATCGGAAGAGGGGATCAAACAGAGCTAGCAATATATAGCTGGAGTAGGCTAACTCTGAGCAAACAAACCCGTTTTTTCAGGCAAAAAAATGGGTCTGAATCCAGCTAGATTTTCAGGGGTAACTTGAGTTTTGTATGGATTAAAGTTTCATCCATTTCAAAACCTTACCCTAGGGGTTTTGTCCCATTTTAAACCAACCCAGATGCTCAACAAGTCGACCAGAGTTTTGGATTGGCCAGAAATTTAAAATCGCACTGCCGGAAAATCTGTCGGAAAGATAACTCAACCCACTCCATATACAACTTGCTAAGCAACATTGAATGCTCTGGTAGGTCGTGCCTGCTGCAACATTCAGTGTTGCACAACATACTGTATATTGTTCGTTATTGAGCATGGTCTTAAAGGCATTGCAACCAGGATTGGCATTTAAAGACATAATTGACAGGTAGACGTAACAATGGCACGTGTTTAAAAAATATTTAAAAGTTTAGGTCCAACCACATTATTTACATGTAATGAATTATAGACAGAGGAAGAATAGTTGGTTTATAGGCAGAGAAGGGTTTAGAAAATATTTAAAAAGTAGAGTTCAGGTCCAGCCACTTTATTTACATGTCATAAATTATAGACAGAGGAAGGTTATAATAGTTGGTTTATAGGCAGAGAAAGGAGGAAGGTTATAATAGCTTGTTTATAGGCAAAGAAGGGTTATAGTAACCGGTTTATCGACAGAGGAGGGTTATAGTAACTGGTTTATCGACAGAGGAGGGTTATATTTAAATTTAATAAGAAAATTAGTCATACAACTCTACAATATTTAATATGAATATTCCATGATCGGTTTGTACTTCAATTCACACAATTTTTGCTTTCTTCAATTTTAATTGGTAATCCAAACTTAGAGTAATAGCTTAATTTAATATTACATTTATGATCTAACAAAGTTATTTAATAAACCTTATACAACAATATCTAACATTRTATCAACTTACCAAGTAATTAGGCCATGACATGTGGAAATCCAAAGATGACAATGCCATCCATTAAAGGATTTTGATGTTAATTAATGAAGTAGGTAAACTTAAAGGTGAAATTAAAGTGGAAACTAAGACACTCTAACTTTGGTAAACATACTAAACAACCCATTCCAATTTTAATCACCTTTACTAGTGATTGCAAATTATAGTATGGTCACATGTCCATTTCCCCTTAGTACTTCAATGCCCGAGCCTTCTTTGATAATTTGGCACACCAATCAACATAGCACCTTACTCGTTTTCTTTTCTCATTGCAAACCATTTTCTTAAATTCCTATAAATTTCTCATAGAGGGCAATGGGGAAATGTATTTTTGGTGAGTACTTTTCTATTGGATAAAATTATGTGGTAAATTTTAGAATTTTTGATTGGAGAAAATTGTATGATAAAATTTAGAAAAAATCCCTATAAATTTTTATTTTATTTTTTGTTGTTGATTTTCTATTTGAGATTATATAATTGAAAGATGAAAATTTGTGAAAATAAAATTTAACTAATTAAACAAACATAAATTTCCATAAACTTACAATGACAGGTATGAAAAACAAGCATAAATTTATATCAAACTTAAAACCTGAGGTGACAAGCATGAAAAACAAACGTACGTCATCAAATTCCAAGCCGGCCTACCGCTTCAAATTCCAAGCCGGCCTACCCCTCGGTTGTTATGTTCACATCCAAACCATTTTCTAGCAAACCGTCACCATCAGAGTCAGTCGCGCATGAGCATAATGATAGGAAATAAATACTTTTCAAGGCAACTATAAAACCATTTTTAATGAATTATGATGTTTACTAATAAAAATGTTAAAAAATACAAATAACAATTATATTATAAGCATTGCTAATAAAATAAAAATTATAGTGTATTGTTTTAAATTTTTAATAGAATAAAATAAAAATTATAGTGTATTGTTTTAAATTTTTAATAGAATTTTTTTTTATGAAATATAACAAACAATTTGAGTAAATGCAATACCAACTTGAATTTTCATCCAAGATACAATCATTTACCCATTCAAAACTTAAAAATTTTCACTACAATCTAACATAAGGATTTTCAAATTCATATTTCACATTATCATTAATGTGATTCATGATTGAATCAAAAAATTGTTTTCAAAATATAAAAAACTCTCACTACAATTTACCATAAAAGGGTTTTCAAATTCATAATTAGAATAAAAAAATTGTTTTTCAAACATAAAAACTCTCAATACAGATTTTACAATTAAAATTTACAATAATATATATATACCAAATCTCTCTCTAAATTTGAACATGTGACACATTCTTATATATATATAATTTTCAAAACAAAATTTCAACCTATATCAACCACTTTTAATTATGTGGTTGTGCTAGTTTATATATATTTGAAAATAATCATATAAAAATATTTCAAGATATAATTTTTATTTACAAATAACTAACACATTCTAAATTGCAATAAATGATTAAAATTAAAAAAATTCAAGAGTTCTCTGAAAATAGCCTCAACCATGACCCAAAAACTTCAAAATAACCTTAACAATGGCTACAAGGGATACTAACTTTCTTGGCTATACTATATAGGTTGAAACCTTCTTTTAATACTAAAGCAAGACTAAAAACTACTTATAATTGGTTGGGAGTTCATCTTTCCTTATAATAAAATAAAGATAAGTAAACTTGCATTCCCTATTAATAATTATCATGATGACTAATTAAAAACTAAATTATAATTATTATTACTAATTAACAACTAAATTGTAATTTTTTTTTTGTAAGTAAGAGGTAATATTATATTAAATCCTTCGAAAGTCTGAAGCAGAGATCCAAAATACAGCTAGATTCGGGCTACAGTTGCTGGACTGCCCCAGCAAGGGGAAACCAGTCCAGCTAGTCCAACCAGTTTCTAGATTAAACAAGTCTAGCATTTAAACATAAAAAAGAAGAAACACTGTTTATCTTTTCAGGTCTAGAAGCTAAGCCAACATACATACTCTAAAAATTAGACACATGGATTGTAGCTGGGCCAGGTGGCTGGGAGGTCGCCTGTCCATGGCTCTTCCTCGATGTGCGTCACGCCATAGTCCCATTGCTCGCCAGCTTCATCATTGCATGCATGGTCCATGTTGTCGTCCTTGCGTTCCTCCTGCTTCCCTTCTGCTGCCTCTGGAGTCTGCGTATTGTCCTCCTGCTTGCTGCCTACTGCCTCTGGAGTCTGTGATTTGTCCTGAGCTTCGTCTTTAGCGGTCGCGAGGTTCTCTTGAGGGCTGGTGTCGCCAGTGGCCATGAATAAGGCTTCGTGCATAGAAGAGAGAATTTGCACAAAGCTGGCCACCTTCCCCTCTGTTGCTTGGACTCGGTATTGCAAGTCTGCTATCTCTTGCCAAAGCTCAAATACCAAATCCTGCAAGATAGCCATGCTGTCTGCGAGCTGCACTTTGTCAACACTCTCAGGGAAACAAGGTCCTTCCCTCTTGGGCGCATTGTGATGAAGAGGGTCACCTCCCAGGTTGCCCAGCAGGTCGTGGGGAGCTGTAGAGCTGGAAGGGACTGTTGAGAGGTCGTGAGAAAGCCTCAGAATTGAGATAGGTGTACGCGAGATGATAGCCATAGAGCGTAGCTGCGGGGCATGTAAAGAGACGGGGATAGGCCTGGACTGCTTTGGAGGGGAGGAGTCGTCAGAGGTTGAATCGGGAGGGGTGACCGAGGGTCTTCGAGGCTTCCAAGGGGAGCCTCGCCTTGGTCGGCCTCGAGGTCGAGTCATGGAGAAGTCTGTGCAGAGGACTGAGAAAAGGAGGGGCACTCGGTGTAAGGGAAAGACCAGAAGCCCGTTGCACCAACGGGAGGGATCAAAGGTATCTCTGCGTTGCACAACAAAGAGCATTGCTGCTTGCATACAGGGGTGAATGCCAAACATGATGGACGACATCATTCGAATTCATGGCGAGGAGGAAAGGACTGGTGTGTTAATGCACCCTCGCATCAACTTAAAACGCCATTAAACGCCGAGTGGGGTGGTGGGCTGTGGCATGAGCCCATCACGTGGCTCCATGCCACTCTATCCATCTCCCTCGTTCAGATCTTGCCACATCGCCCTCCCTGACACCCCATCCGGGGGAACTAAATTGTAATTATTATTACTAATTAACAACTAAATTATTATTATAATAAAAAGTTTACAAAATTTACATAATAAAAAAATAAAAATATGAATAAAATGCCTAGTCCCACAAATATTTGGCAGAATGAGATAACCAGGACATGCCAACCTTGGTAGAGCTCTCAAGTCAACCAGGGCATGCCAACCTTACCAAATGGCTCATACTGAACATCCCGTTCCAGCTATAAATACATCAAACATTTCAATTCAATTCCAGATTTTCATTCCATCCCTGCAATGCTATGCAGTTTTCTAGTGCTCCTCTTGCTTTGCGGCTCATATTTATCTGATACATACATGTTGATGTATAAGTTTACTTAGATAGGTATGTCATGTCATCCTTTTTTGGTTGTTTATGGATAATCACCATGTGCTTCTTTGACTTATCCCATCCATCTACTTGTCTCATTACTTCATGAGAGAGTTATCCATCTACCTTCATCAATGTTGTCTCCTCTCAGCCTATTATAAATAGAGGAGATCTTCAATGTAATCAGCAAGCAGATCTAATAGATCATTCTCTCCTTTGTAGAAGGTTATTGGTCTTTGCAGTTATCTTGTTGTGCCTGTGATATTGTATTTTCTCAATATCTACATGGTATCAGAGCTGCTCTGCAAACCCCT
>SNQJ01S0217400.1:0-12391 GCA_010110895.2 Picea sitchensis | reverse complement strand
TCATTCATGATCATTAATTCCAACGGAGATAGGAGAAAAAGGATAGTTCACACAATGGAAGAAGGAATATCTCATGAATCTCATTGTAATACCGGCCAAGTTTTAAATTGATGGGTAGTTTGAGGCTTTCGAGAGGTGCATAGCTCATATTTTTGCGAAAGAGGAAGAACCCAGTGAGGCCTAGATGTAATGTTTGAAGTGATAATTTAATAGACTAGTGTTTCATGTAGATTTTCCTCCATTAATGAGTTGTGTGCATTGCTTTGAAAAACCCTAAATCACATTAAATGCAGTTAATACAATGTACAATTGACGCTACGTTTCGGACAGGTGGAGCCGAATGGGATTTATAGAACAGGCAGAGGATTTTAAAAGATTCACACTCTAAGTTAACCGAGAAGCCTTACCTAACCACTATCCCGTATCTGAATACTTTTAAACTAAAGGGCCCTGCTTATATTAAAATTTTCGTAGATGAGTATAGTCTAATACTCTACTTTTACCTAAGCCTGTTTGGTCGTTTTTATTGTGTGATTATGTGTATTGTCCAACGCATGAGGCCTAGGCTGTAAATCCCAAAGTCGTTTGTAATGTAAACATATGGTAATGGTTTATATGTATGGTCTAACGTGTAAGGTTTAGGCCATAAAATCCCAAATTCGTTTGTATTGCTAAGACTGTGGTAATGGTTATAGGTACAAACAGATAGGAAAGTAATTATAATTACAGGACTTTAAAAAAACATTGAAATGGGGAATATGCACTTATTATATCGTTGATTTGAAAAATTTAAGTTGAATGGTAATGACAGTTGATGACAGTAAGGACTCTAGTAAACTCTCAGATTCAAGCTATATAATAGGAAGCCTACTTTCTTGAATCCCAAAGCTATTCATGGCTAAATGTACAAACAATTTTATTTTTTTTACAGTTTTTAAGGTACATTACTTATGGTATCAGAGCAAAAAGTTACAACACTGGGTCTGAACAGGGCCACATTAATTTCTTAGTATATATTTCGATTTATGTAAAAGTAATAAATCTTATGGTTACAAACATAAAGCCTTTTTGTTTTGTGATAATTATGGTAGCTCAAGAGGGTGCAGAAATCAAGATGGAAGGAAATCCACAGCAAGGACCTCCTGGAGATCCAAGACAAAACAGTGATGGAAGCTCACCCACGATGGTGTTGGAAACATTGAGGAATCTTATTGTTGAACTGCAGATTTTCAAGGCCGACAATGAAAAATTGAAGAAAGCACAATAGGAACAGCAAGAGATAAATGAAGTCCTGTTGCATAGTATAGTAACCAAGAAAATACCAAAAGATGATAACCATGATGAAGAGGTCAGCAAATCGAATGAACAAGCAGAAGAAGGGATAACAGCTAGCTCCTTATCGAAATGCAACAAAAGTTTCCCAAGAAAGGATTTTCACTCCAGTCATCGGAATGCGCAAGGTAGTGATAAACTGGTAAACCTGGGAACGAATAAGTTTGGGGACAGCTCCCGCGAGCCATTAAAGTGTTGGGAATGTGGAAATCCTCATCTAAGGAGGAACTGTCCACGTTTAATTTCAGTAAACAGAATTGTTGTTCATTATTTGTAGGAATCCTCAACAGTGGGAGATGTGGGCAGAAGCATGGATTAGATAAATGCATCCATAAATGGTCGACAAGTTGACCACCGGTCCTCGGTGGTAGAAATCGAAGGTAAAATCAATGACACTCGAATTTATGTTTTAATTGACCCTAGAGATACATTAATTTATATTACTCCTGATGTAGTAGAGTCAAATAAACATAAGAAACTGAAGCACACAAAATCATGGCTTGTACAACTAGCAACAGGTACTAAAAGGAAAGTAGTTGACTTTATTTCTGATTTTGAGTTTAGCTGAGATGATCAAAATATAAGGACCAATCTGAACATCCTACCACTAGGATCTTATGATATGATTATCGGGATGGATTGGTTGCAACAACACAAAGCAGTACTAGACTGTTACACAAAGATACTTAGCTATAAAGATGATTTTGTCATTGTTAGAACAACCCAAGGCATACCAAAACCTGTATTAGTCAGACAAGTTTCAACAATGCAACTCAAGAAATGTATTATAAAGGGATGTCAAGTTTATGCCATCCAAGTGATGAATATATTAGAAAAAGAAGATAATCCAAAGTTAGAAGACTTTGCGGTCCTACGTGAATTCAAAGACATCTTTGTGGATGAGATACCAGAATTACCTCCTAGAAGGGAAATAAACTTCTCCATATACCTAGTACTTGGTTTAGCCCCTATCTAAAAAGAACCTTACCGAATGAGTCTACCAGAACTGACAGAATTAAAAATATAATTACAAGAATTGTTGGACAAAGAGTATATCAGACCGAGTGTCTCACCATGGGAGGCACCAATCCTCTTTGTGAAAAAGAAAGATTGTGTACTCTAAGACTATGTATCAATTATAGAGAACTTAACAAAATGACTATTAAAAACAAATACCCCTTACCTAGGATAAATGATCTATTCGATCAAGTAGGTGGGGCCAAGATCTTTTCAACGTTGGATTTACGATCCGGTTATCATCAAGTTAGGATAAAAGACGAGGACATAAGAAAAACAACGTTTCAGACAAGATATGGACATTACGAGTTCGTAGTCATACCTTTCGGACTCACTAACGCACTAGCCACGTTTATGTGCCTGATGAACATTATTTTCAGTCAATACTTAGACAAGTTCGTGGTAGTATTTATCGACGATATTCTGGTCTATTCAAAAACGGAGGAGGAACATGATGAACACTTAAGTATAGTTCTTCAAACGTTGAGGAAACACAAGTTGTACGCCAAATTTGACAAGTGTGAGTTCTATAAAAAATAAATACAATATCTAGGACATGTAATTTCAGCAGAAGGCATTGTCGTAGACCCGGAGAAGACAAAAGCCATTATGGAATGGCCGGTACCTAAGGATGTACCATATATCCGGTCATTCATGGTGATGCAGGAGCATCTCTCTACGTCGGTCAGCCAGCCACGCCAGCGAATTCAAATCGCACGCTAAAAGGGAGGCGCAGCCTCATTTGAAATTTTAAATTCAATGTAATTAAATGCTTAGGCTGGTGATCCATGGAAGCCATGCCTTTGAGAAGGCGTTAGATAGGATCATCTTTAATGCTAGGTCGGCTGAGATCTAGATCCAGATGCTGGACTAGACAGCCCATTGAATGTAATTTATTAGAGTAGGTATACCTGGAGGGAAGCGCTCGATGAGCCCCTCAGGTAAAAGAGATTTTTGAGATCTCATTTTGAGTTAGCATAGTTGTAGGAGAGAAGAGCCAGAGAGAGCTCAAGAACACATTGTAATTACAGGCATTTTCCATTGTTTAATATAATCAGAAGCAGTTTTTCCTGCATGAGTTCTGTGTTATATGGATGTCTGTGTGTGTTCCTTTTATGATGTGAATGTATGTGTGTTGATGCATTCTGCAGGAGTGTGTTTGATTTCTAGGGTGAAGGTATTTGAGGTTTCATGCCAGGAGGGCGTGACAGAGTACTGCGGTCTCTGAATATCGGTGCATTGAGGATGCACTTCTGAACGCTGCGGGTTCAGACAAAGGCGTGTTGAGGCACAGGATTGGAATCATCAACTCAGGAAGAAGACCTGTGAGGTTGTTGAACACCTCAGGAGGTAAGGCTGTGTGGGTGAAACACAGTTGCAGACAGAAATTTGTTGTAAGTTCTGTGGAGCTCTTCCAGGTGGGCATTGAGCGTAAGCACAATGTGCAGTTGGAGGAACTCTGTTGTGAGTTCAGAAGACAGAATCTCTGAGGAGTGTTGTAGAGCCCTGTCGAGTGGGCATTGAGCGTGTGTACGGGAGTGCGCAAAGGGAGGAACTCTGTTGAGAGGTTGAAGGAGGACCAGAATCATTGAGGATTCTGCGAGAGCTCTGCCAGGTGGGCATCAAGTGAGTGCACAAGTGCACAGGAGAATAGAATTGTTGAACGTTTTGTGGAAGGAAGACACTTTGCCAGGAGGGCATTGAGACTTTGTTCATTAAGACTCTGCAAGAGGTTGCTGGAGTGAAGGATAACCAGGAGGGTGTCCATATTCTCCATTTGGAGAAGAAGAAAGACAAAAAAATCCCTTAGGGGTCTGAGTGTTTGGGAAAGCTCAAAAGAGATAGTACGTTGTGTGCGTAAAGGTTCTGCAGGAGTGCAGACGTCAAAGTCCTTTGAAGGATTCGAGAAGAAAAATCTCAGGAGGGTCAGCGTTCTCATATGCACAGCAGGACTCATAGTCGAGGAGTTCGCGAAGACAAAGCAAAGGTCGAGGCCTTTGAAAGATTGAAACTCTTCCAAGGGAAGGAAGAAAGTGCGCAGAAGCTCAGGAGGACCATCCGTCAGATCGGCAGGAAGAGAAGATCTGGACCGTCAGAGGTTCACGTCCAGGAGGAGCTCAGGAGGAGCCTACAGAAGGAGGAGACCGACAGCCGTCGGATCTCACTCAGAAATCTCGTCAGTCGTTGAATCGGGAGGAGTAGCGCAACGTTTAGCCTCAGGAGGAGGAGCGCACAAGGAGAACAGGTCTGAGTCGTTAGATCTGAGGCAGATACCCGACAGTTGTCGGATCTGCGAAAGTTGCACGGAGGTTAAGTCCTCATGGATAGGTGGAGAAGTCCTGACAATAGATAGAGTCATCGGGATATCGGCCATCGGGAAATCGAGATTCTCGAGGTCGTAAGAATCGGGACAGCGCAAGTGACAAAACCCCGACGAGATCTGGACCGTCGGTTGGCAGAGGACACATGGTGGAGATCAAGCGCCATTGGCGTTTGGCACATTGGGAAATTGGTATTCCCATGGACAAGAGGTCATGGAAATCCTATGAGAGAACCCCGACATAAATCTGAGCCATCCGTTTACCCGGGACAGGTGTCAAGGATCCGAAAGGAGTCGGAGAATCAGGAAATCGGAGTTCTCGAGGACGAGGCACCCAGGACACTTGAAGTCATGAAATCGCGAGGAGAAATTGGGACCGTCCATTGAGGAGGATGCGTGGCAACCATCAACGCCATCGGGAAAGTCCCGACAAGGATTCAATCCATCGGCGTTTGGAGTTCATCGGGATATCGGGGATCCTGGTGGAAAGTGGTTCGTGCACTTTGAAATCGCGATCCGCGAAACCCCGATCAGTGGGGAACAGCTGTCAGCATAGAGAGATGAGGAAGGCGCCATAGTGGGGGCCAGATGTCGGCATAGCAATGGAGGAGGACAGAGCCATAGTGGAGGCCAGATGTCAGCACGATGGAGAATCAGGATTTGGATGATCGGGAATCCCGTGGGCGTATGCATCTTGGCATCGCAAACCCCATAGCCCCGACGGGATAAGGTTGTGGTCACGGGAGTTGGTCACAAGAGCAGGAGATGATCCAGGAGGGCCAATGCGTGGAGAAAAGCGCTCATCGGTGATTCGGGGATCGGGAGTTCATAGGGTCAGTGACTCGCGACGACAAAAATACCGAAACCCTGAAGCCCGATAAGAGTTTTCCCGTGGGGAAATTGTTCGTGGTCCGGTGCAGAGGCCGAGACAAGGGAAGAGAAGACCTGTGGGTTGGGTCATGTTTTAGAAAAGGATTTCAACAGGGGATCTAAAGATCCACTTCGGCTCGAATAGGGGATTTAAGAACGATCTTGTGAGCAGGAGGTCAGGTGAAGAGACCCTGCGGGGTGATAGGTATCAGAGCTTGAATTCTTGTCTGTATATTGTAGGCAAGAGAGGAAGGAGGAGATGAGAGAGCACTCTGATACACACTTCAGGTGGTATCAGAGCGGGAATCTGTTTGTATATTGCAGACAGAGGAGTAGGAAGAAGACAGAGTTGTTGAGGACTCTGTGATGATTGTTTGCAGGTAGGAAGCATTCGAGAAGACAGTCAGGGAGACTGTAGGAGGATGAAGTTGGACACACTCAAGATGCAGAGTGACAGAAGTAGATCTGTCAGGGAAGCAGATAGACATAGCACCATGGTTACTGAAGACCATAGGTNTTTGCAGGTAGGAAGCATTCGAGAAGACAGTCAGGGAGACTGTAGGAGGATGAAGTTGGACACACTCAAGATGCAGAGTGACAGAAGTAGATCTGTCAGGGAAGCAGATAGACATAGCACCATGGTTACTGAAGACCATAGGTATGTTGGGAGAAAGAAGAGAAAGGCAGAAAAGCTTGTCGAATGGGATAAAGAAAAGAATAGAGAGCTCTATGAATTAAAGGCAGACATAGAGAAGTTCGAACTGCGGATGCGGCAGGATAGGAGGATGAGACGGATGTGAGAATTGTCGATGGAGAAGGCAAAGGTGAAATGGCCAGTCAGAGAGCTAATGGTCATGAGGCAGCGCAGGTTGTTGAGAAAATGGTTGAGGTATGCTGAAAACCTCAAGGCCACAGAGGAAAAGATGATTTGTCACTGTATGTCGGAGACTGGGAGAGGTCTCGATGATGAAGAATTTGAATTGGGATCGGTGGAGGATCTCATAGTCTTCCAGGAGAGCAGAGAGGAAGAAATTCCAGATTGCCAAGAGGGCAACGAGTTGAGATCAGTTGAGGATATCATGGACTGTCATGAGGACAACTAGGGAATTTCAATTTTCCAGTTGGGCAACGATAAGAGATCGCTACGGGATCTTGAAGACTGTCAGGATGGCAGCGGAAGCATCCTGGACTGCCAGGTGGGCAGAGATGAACATTTGAGACCATCTGAGGGTCTCATGGACTCAGAGAAGAGTTCAATTCAGCAAGGAGTGTTGATGAAGGTGGGATCGGTTGATCTCATAGTCTGCCAGGAGGGCAGCAGAGACATCCCATATTGCCAGGTGGGCAAGGATGAGCAGATGAGACTATCTGTGGGTCTCATAAACTCGGAAGTGAGTTGGAACCAGCCAGAGGAGATGACGGAGAAGATGGATTCGGATCAGCAGGTGCAGCTGACAGAGGTGAAAGATCAGGATGATCTTCTAATGATTGGGGGAATTGGGATATTCCTACCATGTGCCCAGGAAGAGGCAAGAATTTGTGTTGCAGATGGTGCAACAGCAGAACAGTCACAGTCAGCGATGACTGTCAAAAGGAAATTGGAGCAGACATTTGAGACTGCCCAAGCGAATGAAAAGAAGAATGAGCATTCTAAGGAACGACTCGATGATTTCAGCCAGCGAGCTGAAAGAACTGTAGCATTGGAGCTGACAGCAGAAGAAGAGAGTGATCATTCCGAGGAATGGCTCAATGCATTCAGCTATGAAGCTAAAAAGAATGCAACAGAGGAGGTTGCAGAAGAAGAGGAAGAAGAAGCAGGCAGCATTTTCTTTGTTGATCTGTGGGATCAGATAGAAGCCATGGAAGAAAGGGTGAGAGTGAAGGGAAGACACATCCAACAGGTGAAGTTGGAAACGGATGAAGGAGGCATGGGAGATCAGGGTGATCTGCCCATGTGCCAAAAAAAATTGCAGCTGAGGAGACTGCGTGAACAGGACCATCCATGGGAGCAGCTAGACAAAGTGATCGAGGAGATCATGGAGCTGATGATCTGATCAGCAAGAAATTCCAGCGAGGAGAGGTTGGGAAGATAAGAAGCAGCAGTAGCAACGCAGCAGAAGCAGCAGCAGCAGTAAGATGGAGCGGATGGAAATCTCCAAAGACTTATTTGGGATCCAGGAGGATTTCCAACAGCTCAGAGGGTAAGCGCATGAGAAGGAGCTCATGATTTTGCAGCTGAGGAGTATGATGTAGGAGAATCTCTCCACGTCGGTCAGCTAGCCAGCCAGCCGCGCCAACGAATTCAAATCGCACGCTAAAAGGGAGGCGCAGCCTCATTTGAAATTTGAAATTCAATGTAATTAAATTCTTAGGCTGGTGAGCCATGGAAGCCGTGCCTTTGAGAAGGCATTAGATAGGATCGGCTTTAATGCTAGGTCGGCTGAGATCTAGATCCAGATGCTGGACTAGACAGCCCATTGAATGTAATTTATTAGAGTAGGTAGACTTGGAGGGAAGCGCTCGATGAGCCCCTCATGTAAAAGAGATTTTTGAGATCTCATTTTGAGTTAGCATAGTTGTAGGAGATAAGAGCTAGAGAGAGCTCGAGAACACATTGTAATTACAGGCATTTTCCATTGTTTAATATAATCAGAAGCAGTTTTTCCTGCATGAGTTCTGTGTTATATGGATGTCTGTGTGTGTTTCTTTTATGCTGTGAATGTATATGTGTTTATGCATTCTGCAGGAGTGTATTTGATTTCCAGGGTGAAGGTCTTTGAGGTTTCATGCCAGGAGGGTGTGACAGAGTACTACGGTCTCTGACTACCGGTGCACTGAGGATGCAATTCTGAAAGCTGCGGGTTCAGACAAAGGTGTGCTGAGGCACAGGATTGGAATCATCAACTTAGGAAGAAGACCTATGAGGTTGTTGAACACCTCAGGAGGTAAGGTTGTGTGGCTGAAACACAGTTGCAGACAGAATTTTGTTGTAAGTTTTGTGGAGCTCTGCCAGGTGGGCATTGAGCATAAGCACGAGGTGCAGTTGGAGGAACTCTGTTGTGAGTTCAGAAGACAGAATCTCTGAGGATTTATGTAGAGCTCTGTCGAGTGGGCATTGAGCATGTGTACGGGAGTGCGCAAAGGGAGGAACTCTGTTGAGAGGTTGAAGGAGGACCAGAATCATTGAGGATTCTGCGAGAGCTCTGCCAGGTGGGCATCGAGCGAGTGCACAAGTGCATAGGAGAACAGAATTGTTGAACGTTCTGTGGAAGGAAGACACTCTTCCAGGAGGGCATTGAGACTTTGTGCATTAAGACTCAGCAAGAGGTTGCTGGAGGGAAGGATAACCAGGAGGGTGTCCATATTCTCCATCTGGAGAAGAAGAAAGACAAAAAAATCCCTTAGGGGTATGAGTGTTTGGGAAAGCTCAGAAGAGATAGTATGTTGTGTGCGTAAATGTTTTGCAGGAGTGCAGACGTCAAAGTCCTTTGAAGTATTCGAGAAGAAAAATATCAGGAGGGCCAGCGTTCTCATACGCATAGCAGGACTCATAGTCGAGGAGTTCGTGGAGACGAAGAAAAGGTCAAGGCCTTTGAAAGATTGAAACTCATCCAAGGGAAGGAAGAAAGTGCACAGAAACTCAGGAGGAGCAACACTAGCCGTCAGATCGGCAGGAAGAGAAGATTTGGACCATCGGAGGTTCACATCCAGGAGGAGCTCAGGAGGAGCCTACAGAAGGAGGATACCGACAGCCGTCGGATCTCACTCAAAAATCCCATCAGCCATTGAATCGGGAGGAGTAGTGCAACGTTTAGCCTCAGGAGGACCAGTGCACGAGGAGAATAGGTCTGAGTCGTTAGATCTGAGGCAGATACCCAAAATCCATCGGATATGCGGAAGTTGCACGGAGGTTAAGTCCTCGTGGACAGGAGGAGAAGTCCCGACAATAGCTAGAGTCATCGGGATATCAGCCATCGGGAAATCGGGATTCTCGAGGTCGTAATAATCGGGACAGCGCAAGTGGCGAAACCCTGACGAGATCTGGACCGTCCGTTAGCAGAGGACACGTGGCGAAGATCAAGCGCCATCGACGTTTGGCGCATCTGGAAATTGGTATTCCTGTGGACAAGAGGTCGGGGAAATCCCAGGAGAAAACCCCGACATAAATCTGAGCCGTCTGTTTACCCGGGACAGGTGTCAAGGATCCGAAAGAAGTGGGAGAATCGGGAAATCGGAGATCCCGGTGACAAGTGGTTCGTGCACTTTGAAATCGTGATCCGCAAAACCCCGATCAGTGGGGGACAGTTGTCAGCATAGAGAGATGAGGAAGGCGCCGTAGTGGGGGCCAGCTGTCGGCATAGCAGCGGAGGAGGACAGAGCCATAGTGGAGGCCAGCTGTCAGCATGACGGAGAATCGGGATTTGGATGATCGGGAATCCCGTGGGCGTATTCATATTGTCATTGCAAACCCCGTAGCCCTGACGGGATAAGGTTGTGGTCATGGGAGTTGGTCACATGAGAAGGAGCTGAGCCAGGAGGGCCAGCGCGTGGAGAAAATCGCTCATCGGTGATTCGGGGATCGGGAGTTCATAGGGTCAGTGACTCTCAACGACGGAAATACCGAAACCCCGAAGCCCGATAAGAGTTTTCCTGTGGGGAAATTGTTCGTGGTCCGGTGCAGAGGCCAAGACAGGGGAAGAGAAGACAAGACAGGGGAAGAGAAGACCTGTGGGCTGGGTCATGTTTTAGCAAAGGATTCTGATAGGGGATCTAAAGAGCGACCCTGTGAGCAGGAGGTCAGGTGAAGAGACCCTGTGGGGTGATAGGTAAGACCTCGAYTGCATCACATGGGAATCACCAGATATTACCATAGGTTTATAGAAGGGTTTTCCAATATAGCCTACCTTATCACGTCATTACAAAAGAAAGGAACCAAGTTTAACTGGTCAGAGAAGTGTCAAGACATTTTTAACAAACTGAAGTAATTATTGACAACTGCACCCATATTGAAGGTAGAAGATCCAGATAAAGACTTCACCGTATGTGTTGATGAAAGTAAAGAAGGACTAGGGGGTGTCCTAACTCAGAAAGGACATGTTATTTGTTATGAGTCCCGAAAATTAAAAGAACACGAGAAAAATTATGTCACCCATGACTTAGAATTGGCAGGGGTAATACACGCATTAAAAATGTGGTGACACTACGTAATGGGCAGAAAATTTCTACTATTGATGGATAATAGTGAGGTGAAATATTTGTTTAACCAACAAGATCTTAATGCAAGACAAGCAAGGCGGCTAGCCTTCTTAAGTAAATTCAACTTCGAGGTCAGACATATCAAGGGTAAGGAAAATAAAGTAGCAGGCTCTTTAAGCAGAAGAGTCCATGGGTTATTTGAGATAAATATCAACAGGGCAGAAACTGATCTGGAACAAATAATAAGGACAACAGGAATTAATGATGAAAATTACACTAAGATGATGGAAAATTTTGAAAACAGTATCACAAACTCAAATAAACTAGATCTAAGTATCGACAAAAAGAGACTATTACGATTTTAAAAACAAACTTTACATACCAGATTCAGCAGAGTTAAAATTAACAGTTTTAGACGAAGTGCATAAGAAACCATATTCTAGCCATCCAGGTTACGAGAAAACAATAACAACACTTAGAAAACTATTTTACTAGCCTAATATGAAGGGTGAAATAGCAGAGTACTTAGCTAGGTGCCAAAATTGTCAGCAACTTAAGGTTGAGCACCAGCACCCAACCGGCCTATTACATCCATTACCAGTACCAGAATGGAAATGGGAGACTATATCACTTGACTTTATAACAGGTTTTCCTAAAAATCAGAAAAAAATGATTCTATCATGGTTGTAATCGATAAAATCAGTAAGTCTGCACACTTTATTCCTGTAAAGTCTACTTTTAAAGCTATAAACATTGTTGAAATACTCATGAAAGAAATTTTTAGACTGAATGTTATTCCTAAAATGGTGATTTCAGATAGAGATGTAAAACTTACATCCGCGTTTTGGAAGGAATTGTTTGCAGGGCTAAACACTAACTTGAATTTTAGTACGAGCTATCAACCACAAACGGATGGACAGACCGAAAGGACAAACCAAATAAAAGAGGATATGCTCCAGATGTACGTAAAAACAAAACCGAGCAAGTGGGAAGACTACCTGCACTTGGTAGAATTTGCATATAACAATGGGTACCAAACTTCGGCTAAGTTGAGCCCTTTCGAAATATTGTATGGCAGAGAGTGTATGACTCCAATTAGTTGGGATAACCCGGCTGACAGACTCATGGTTGGACCAGTGATGCTCCAAGAAATGGAGAACATGGTAAGAAAGGTACAACAGAACTTAAAAGAAGCACAGGACAGACATAAGAGCTATGCATATCAGAAAAGAAGACACCTGGAATTTCAAATGGGAGACCATGTTTATTTGAAGGTCAAAGCCCGAAAAATCTTGTTGAAGTTAGGGAACTGTGCCAAGATGACACCCAGGTTTTGTGGGCCCTTCGTGATACTAACTCAAATGGGACCCATAGCTTATCAACTTTCACTGCCAGCTAATCTAAAAATTCATAATGTATTTCACATTTCCTTGTTGAAAAATTATATTCATGACCCTACTCATATGATTGATTGGAACTTGGTGCAGGTGGAACCCGAAGGTGAGTTTTAGGTGGAACCCCTACGCATTATGGACCAGAGAGAAGTAGTACTTCGGAATAGAGTCATCACTCGGGTAAGGTGCAATGGAAGCACTTTAGTCCTGAGGAGGCCACTTGGGAGTTGGAGGGAGATTTGTGGAAATCTCATCCAATTCT
>SNQJ01S0217399.1:0-15396 GCA_010110895.2 Picea sitchensis | reverse complement strand
AAATATTCTATCCTCTATGAAGTAAGATATCATGGATTTGTGCATGTAGAATATTGACAAAAAGAAATAAAGAAGAAGAGTTGGTGGACATAACCCCAGGGTGGGGTTATGTGGTTAAATTCTTAGCGCATTGATATATGCTTAGAATAATATAATGTGATAGCTTAGTGTTGAATAATATGAATGAATACAAGATCTGATCTATGTTGGTATTCTTAGTGCCTGAATCTATTTGATTTGTTTGAATACTGTGTTGATATGTTATTAGGGATTAGTTGCACTATAAACTAAGGTTGAATATTAGTGAACTGTAATTGTTAAGTGCTCTGTTAATATCTTACAATCAAAGATCTGTGTCCAAGATAAGGTTGCAGACATCTGATTCCTTCAACCACCCCTCCCTCTACCTCATGTGAGACTTTGTCTGCTTCGCAGGTGTTGCTGAAAGATCCAGTAGTTAGGGTTTTGTTGGTGCACTGTTGTAAGCATTGAATCCCAGGTCTTCCCCTGTGCCAACAGGCACCAATGATTATTTTCATGATAGCTGGCATTGGTTACAAATGCTTGATATTGCTCACACATGTCGCGTTATGTGCATAGTGCTTTTGCAAATGAAACAATGGGCGTGGTAACTATGGTTTTCTTTGGGGATGAATGACTATTGAATTGGATGACAATAATGAGTATATCCACTGCATCCCTATGATTGTTTGATTGTATAAGCATGAGTTTGCACAACATTTTCGATCATGGTGTGACTAAATCAAAGCAATGTTATATTAAATTGATGGCTCGGCATGAAATGTTGAGTTGTTATCGTGACTGTGTGTTGTTTTTGTTAAGGTGAAATTGTTGCATCACACAGTTTTGTTGGTTGGGCACTGTGTACAACATAGAAGGCTTGAGTCCTCACAATTAGAGATACTTTCATAGTTTTGAGCATGTTATGTTGCATCCCGATAAATTGGTTGATATAGGCTTATTGTTAATACTTCGTCATGTTGGATGAATGGCCCATCTCCTTAAGCCACATTGGATAGTTTTTTTTTTTACAGTGGCATAGTTACATTGCCTGGGTGAATTACCCTATGCATAAGTTGGGTCTTAATGGTGACTATGGGTTGTATGTTTAATTGTCATTCGGGTGTGGCATTTCGGTCTTGATTATTTTGGTTACTATCATATAAGTTCAAATAACGTCATTGCATCTAAAGGATGGGCCCAATTGCAGTGATAATGACTTCATTGTTAATTTTAAAACGTGACTTTTGAGTATTATTGTGGATTGAAGTAATGCATGGGCAGTGGTTTATTTTGATGGTTATAGATTGGAAATGGGTATTGTTCATAAATTGTTATAAAATGCAGAGTATGTGGATGAAGGAAATAGAACCTCTTACAAATTGTGTGGAATACATACTGTCTTTTGATGGCACTGTGTTGGATATTTGATTATCAACAATGAACTAGTTAAATGAACAAAAAATATTATTTGGTCAAGTGATTGATGGTTCATGCATCTCCTTTCGCAAAATGTTTTGTGGATCACTTAATTAATTTCATGAACAGTAATCGTTCTCCTCCCCTTCCATTATTTCATATTTTCACTAATTACAAACCCTTTCACCTCCCATATTCATTTTTCACCCCCTGTTCTGAGATTGATTATAGTCAAGGCAATTTCCATGTTAAAGTGGATGAAGGTGACAGTGTCTTGTGTGGATTGCAATGGGGCTTTATTGGTTTTCTTTACAGTTGATTGTTGTTGACATTGAGCAATGACCATGTCTTCTCCCCTTTCATTATATCATATTTTCACTCAATACAAACCCCTCACATATCCCAGAACCCTTTTTCACCCCCCTGCTCATTGATTAATAGTGAAACAATTTGTATGGATTGGATTGCATGAGACTAATACATCGTTGAGCCAAATCTATTTCATATTTTTAAGAGTTGTCATGTATGGTTATTTTAAAGTCTATTTGCTAATTGATCACACATGCAAGATGAGTTTTTTCAGTCAGGGCAACCATGGCCGAGGAAATAGAGGTAGAGGTAACTAGAACCGAGGCCCAAGAAGGCCCAGGCTCTCCATACTTTTTGATGTTGATTCAAAAGAGATTCGAAAATTGTTTCATGCCAGATTCTTTAATTGGACTGGGTAGGAAATAGTCCAACCTAGGCCTAAAAGGCCCCCTTTCCAAGCTTTGCAAGCACCTAATATCCCTATACCTCCGCACGTCTCATTACAACCTGAGGTCCCTGAAAATGATGGATGGAAGGAGATTGTCCAACCGACAGTCTCCCAATGTCACGACTGTCCCAAATTGTCTTTGCCTGCTCCTTCGCATATTAACGCCATTGCACAAGATTCCCCTGATCACGCACTAGTGCAATCCTCCCATGCTAGAAAGAGATTGAAAACTGAGGCACACCATGCACTTGATAAAGGAAAAGCCACTGCTGCCCCTTCCTCACCCTCCAATGGCTCTGACAGATCCATGTCTTCCCGGATTCATTTGAGGGACGATTGTTCCCACGTGATCAGTGAAATTAGTCCTAAGGGCTCTACACAGGGAAAGGAAAATTTAGGAAAATCGAGAGGTGACAACATCAATCAAGGAAGGGTTGCATCACAGACTAGAAAATATGTTTTCTATTTTTTTTTATTATATCTATTGTTCTATGATAGTTGACTTTGGCGATCTTTGGACAACATGCTTATTTTGGATATATGAGTATTATTTTGAAATAATTTCAAATTTCATGAGTTTTAATTGCCAAAAGTGAATATGTTGATGGGGGGCACAAGGAGGTGTCTTTTGCTTAAATAATGGTTATGTTATGATTGTTATGATTGTTATTATTGTTATGAACCAAAGGGAGTTACAAGGGGTCCCACCTACTAGTTATTATTTAATTATGAACCTTAATTATAATTATTACTTTTCCCCCTAACTAAAGTTAGTTGAGTCTTTTAACTAACTTATATAATGAGTTGGTTCAACTACTTCAACCATTTATAATTTGTTAAAAGAAAGAAGAAAGGGAGGAACAAGGGAGGATAGAAGCAAAAGCATCCTAAGGTTTTTTCTTTGAGTTATGTTGAGACAATTCAATTTTCATTCATTCATATATTCATCAAATACTAATTCTCTTTTGTGATATTGGGGTCTTATTGTAGACAACAATATTCAGGGCTGAATCAAATCATTCTGACACTTGTTTCTCAGAGGTGTTGATCTATCTTTGATAGTCTCTGTAGACCTGTCTGTTTATGAATTAATTTTCATGACTGATAGAGGATATTGTAGAGAGTTCAGTGGGCAACAATATGTGAAAAGCGGATCCAACTTTTAGAGTTCAGTTTTGGTTTTCTGTCAGAGTTCCTTTTGTATGTTCCATCGGGGATGTCTAAGTTTGACTTTGGTCCAAGATTTTTGTATGAGATTTTGTAAAGAAAGTGACTCTTTGGTGAATTGGAATGAAATAAAGGATTTATTTATGTCTCATTTGTATTGATTATCATATTGGTGTGGTTACTTCTGTTCTTACACTTATTTCAACAACTGTTATATTCAAAAAATAACATACAAAGTGAGTTTCCAACAAGATTTTTGTTGATAAAAGACTAGCCTAAGAACTCGTAATTAATACTTGTGAGTTAAGATGTTATTTTTTGTTGTCTATAAACATAGGGTGATATTCCCGTCTAATTTTCTTTAGCTAAGTAAAGTCTAAAAATGCTTGAGTAAGACCATTTCATATATTTTCCTCAACATTTATTTGGTGACCATACTGGGGAGATATTCGATATCTCTCCGGTTAATTTTTATATTCGATTTTCATCGATACGTCTTTCTTTTCTAAATTTGGTTCTTTGACTTTTTTTCTATTGATGATTGTTCATGTTATAAGGCAACCCAATATCGAGCTCGGTCTTCAAGACCAGACCACCATTTCTTTGAACCTATTTAACACCATTCTAGACACTACCAATACCTGTGCTGAACTTAAGCATTCTTGGGTAGCAATTGAACAAGATATTAGTGCTCAAGAACAGTTGGAGGCTAGACGTAGACAGCCTAGAAATCAACAGTAAACTTTTATTTCTTCAAGCCTTGGACTTTCTTTCATGTCCTTTGACTCACATGCTTCTATAATAATAAGAGGCTTGTCACCCAAAGTCAATCCTATTGCTGAAATAGGAAGAAGAAACGTTGCATTATATTCGCAACAAAGTGCTCTAAGAAGAACTCTATTTGATTCATCCAACTCGTCTTTCTTATCCTCATATATCATCCACAAGATGGCATATAGTGGTTTCTATGGTGGCACTGGAAGTGCTCCATCTTCCCAATCTTCATCGCTATCGATTATTGGTAGCTTGTACAACCATCATATCCCTGTCCAATCTACTACACTTCCCAACAAATTCATTAAAAAGTATGGTATTTTTCAGTTTGAAGAAGATGCCACAACCACACTGTGGCATGTGTCCTCTCCTCTTAACCTACCACTTGCTACTCGCTCACTTCCGAAGTTTAAAGAGCATTTTCCTAAGTTTTCAAGAGATAACATGGTCAGTACCAATGAACACCTAGTGTCATTTTCTAATGCTAGTCATAACATAGGGGCCAACGACAATGACACATGCATGCGCTTGATTGTAAATTCCTTGGAAGGAAAGACTGTGGCTGATTTATTTGACCTTCCTCCTAAGATCCTGTCTACTTGGGAGGATTTAATCTATTGGTTCTGGTCCACTTATGGGAAATCCAAAAGCCTTGTCGAGAAGTTAAGGGAATACAATAACATCACTTATAAATATGGTGATACCATAAAGTCTTTCATCTTTCATTTCACCAAGTTGTACAATAAAATCCATGAAATTATCCACCATTAGAACCAAGCTACTTTCATGCATTGCCTTCTCCCTACAATCATAAGCTTGAATAAAAGGCCATTGATAATATCTGTTTTGCTCTGCATACTTTCTCAGAGTATGAAGAACAACTTGAAAGAACTGGTCTTCCCTAGGGAGAATCAATTAGATAGATAGACATGTCTGCTCTCTTATAGATAGTACAAGATATGAACAATATTATAATATCATTTGAGAGGAAGGGTGTTGTCTCCCCTCTCACTCCTGGAGCTTCATCCTCTTCTGCGACCCCCTTTAGAAATCCAGTTAAAAACAATTTTCAACCTAAAGCGATCCTGCCTCAAAGTTGGTGTAACTTTTGCAAGGAGAACCACGAAGAAACCACATGTGAGATAAAGAAGAGTGTCAGAGATAACATCTTTGGTAAGAGACTAGAAGCTATGATCATTATCCTAGACTTTGCGAAGCCAGAGGATGTCATGGTTATTAACACTAGGAATAAAGCCTATGCTCCCAAGGGTAAATTTGACTCTCCTCGCAGTTATTTTAACCCAATCTCATCCTCAACTATTGCTATGCCCCAGGTTCCTAAAATTCATGAAATCAAGGAAATACTCCCCCTCTTCCCTCTTCCAAATACAATATCTTGAATCAATCGGAAAACATCAAAGAATATGCAACCTGTTATCACTCCAAGAAACTCCTTAGGGTTGTCGGCTAAGGATGCTTGGTAACTTATAAAATGAATGGATTTATTCTTAAGTAATGAATGGATCAATGGGATAAATGAAATGGAACAATGTATCCAGACTACTAACAATAAACAAATAAGCCAGTGCTCTTAAGGACTGATAATCAGATAAATAGCTTAAAATGGGTGAAGAAACCAATGTTTATAAACTGGATTCTAAGGGATGGGTTTAATAAACAATGAAAGAAACTAACATTCAAATTGTGAACTAAACAATGAGATGATAGTCATATGATAGTTAAGACAACTTGAATGACAGTATAGAAGAAGAGAGGAATCTGACATCAATAAAGAGAGAAAACTATCATCTGTATTATCATGAAATTCTATTACAAAGAATGTAATTTCTGCTTCCAGAATCGAACCCTTGTGTCTTAGAAAAGATAGGCATTTATAGCCTTTTACAATCAGTTTTTTAAGATCCTAAAAAATTGGATCTGTATCTAAAAATAACAATTCAAATTAACTAAGCAAATTGATAACAAAGACTTAATGGCTAGACTAGCATTCGAATTGTCTTCAATCTTGAAATTTGACATCTGTACTCTTCAGCTTATGGAATCTGTTATGTCATGAAACATGGAAAAGGCACCTGTTTTGGCAGCTGGATTTCTTCAATTATTCAGAGTCGACACTTTAGGAGATCAGTTTAGCATATGGTTTTCAAAACTCCCACGAATCTTTGATGCAAAGTATTTTTCGACCAAGTTGTTGATTTTTTAATGCTCTGGAACCTCTTTAAATCTTGTTAAAAACGCCCTGCTCCATCCTTAGCTTTCAAAAATGATTTTTGTGCTTTCACCAGCTAACTCGCCTTATGATTCACTAGTTAGCTGGTGAAAGAACTGCCTTTCACCAGCTAACTGGTTGTAAAATTGCCCTGTGCGCTGGTGAAAGCTCTGCCTTGGCCCAAAATGAACTTTCACCTCCAAAACTGTGGTTCTATCAAAAAATCAGTGTGTCTCTACCACTTGTCCTCTATGGATGCTTCTGATAGCTGTGTTTACACCTCTGAATGGGAGATTTAAATCACAACTTGCTAAAGAAACAAAACTCCCAAAAACATCAGTTGGCAGTTTCAAGCTATAATTCTTTAGCATATGCTCCAAGCTAGAGGGGAAGTCCCTGCATTTACAATAATTCAGTTGGATTTCCACTCATAGAGTGCATCATTTCAATGATGTTCCCTCTGTCAATACATACATCCTGCAAAGCTTGAGGTGTAAATTTTGTTTCTTGTTGAGCAAAGACTATGTTGTGCTCAAAAACTCTTGCTAGAGATGCATCATTTGTGGCCCTGCAAAATTTGATTGAGAATCACCTGGCAAGTTGGGCCATTGTGCCTTGCATCAGATGAAGACTGAACAGGGTCAACCAATCTAGCATCAACATTGTCTTTCAATATTCTATCCAATGTAAGAACCTTGTCAGATTCTACCCTTGATGTCTGCTGGGTATTTCTTGTCCAAATTCTGTAGTTGTTCCCAGAAGAGTAGGTTCGTCGAGCCATGGATTTGTCATTATAGGATTTCTTGGTTCTCTTCCAAAGTGCTCTATTGTTTTTACTTCGTTCAGGGCCTCTACTACAAACAAAATAGTCACTACTTCCATACCCAATATCTGCATTTCATCACCCACCATAATACAGAGAATCTATGACTAAGCAGGGGACCTAAAAACATTTCCCACAACCAGCTTCCATCCTAAGATCTCTTTATTCAATTTAGATTCCTTATCCAGCTCCTCATACCAGGTTAGATTCTTCCTTACGGTTCGAAGGAAAATCACAAGCACATCAAATGGAGAATTCTCTGGATCAGAAGGGTTTGCCTGAATTAGAAATTCATCGCGCCAAGGTTATTAAACGATTTTAGCACATTAACATCGTATACAAGAACACAACAATCAGCACCACGATAGAAGGCAACACCAAGGATCTGAAATCTTTCCTAGCAAGCATTATCTCATATCTATAATGTGAACGATCTATCCTCAAAAATTTATTCCAGTCTTCTTTGTTTGTCCATTAGCGGAACTACTTCAACATACTGAGTAATGGAATTATTCGCAGCTAGCTCGGATGTCTTGAAAAATAGATCTCCTGCGATCTGAGTAAGTGACCTCATCATTCTTGAAACAAATTAGACACCTGTATAGTCCCATTATGCTGACACCTCCTCATGCCCCTTCTTGCATGCAGCCTGGTGCATGTAGAAAAACATGCAGGGGATATTTCCCTTATTTCACGGGAGTTTAGGTATTTCTATTTTTATATCTGCTGAGAGGTAACATAAAAAGTGATGATAGATGGAGAGGAGAAGACTCAACACTTTGTATTATGCCTTATGCATCGAGTTATGAATTAACTTGTGGCTTATCTCGTGGAATGATTCATGGCTAGGTGCGTTAGGCTTTGCATTGAATGAATGCGCTTGATAGACTTAGAATTTGGTATAAAAGATTCTAGACTTGTGATTTAGGTATATGCATTGGAGTTTACCATATTGTTGATACATGGTATTAGTATAGACTTAAAACAATACATATGCACACACCTTTTGACAAGCGTTTATAATTACACATCTAAAAGGTAGAAACTAAGTTGTCCTAAGCGATACTAACCAAGATTTCAGAATGCAAGTCATGGTAGTGTCGCAAAGGTCTGGAATGATCATAATTGGTCAGGATCTTGATGGACAATATGGAGGTCAAGACAGTGTAAAGAAATTGAGGAAAACGATAATCATTTGAAGAGTGATGATAATACCGATCAAAATACTAGTGCGTTTTTTATCACTAACATCTAGCTCCAGTTCGGATGGAGACCTCCCTGCGAGGTTTCCAAGAACCTAGTAGTTCCAGTATCCTTTAGCATTGGGCATGGAGTCATCTAACCTATGCAACTGTTCTTCAGCAAACCTGAGCCTGACTGTAGCTTGCCTGTAACCTCTCTGTAACCTGTCCTTCTTATTTATGAAATCAACAACTGAAAAAGATCTCATTTGCTCGTATGGTGAGCTTATTCCTCTGCCTACTCCTACACTAACGAGTAGAGGCAGATTTATCAAGTAAGATGGAATTTCCAATGCAGCCATATCATAAAATGATTTACTATTAAAATCCTTGATCTTGACCCGAACAATAATGGAAGAGATATCATGCAGAAAAGAGGTTTGACCAAATGATAAAGACAATCTTCTTCTGATAGAAACTTTTTAACATCTCTATTTCTCGTAGACTCCAAATAGTCAGCAAAAGGGTCATCAAATTCATAAAGCAATACCTCTTTGGGCTGCTTTTCCAACTGTAAATTGAAAAGGTGTTGAAAAATGCCTTTACTAATCTCATTGTACAGAAGCAGTTAGTCTATTCACGAAAGGAGAACAAAAAAAGAGCAACAATAGCTAGAATGAACAAAGTGAAACCACAGAGCTCACCAAAGCCATTCGAACTTAGTACATGTTCTACATACACCATTATGGCACCACCAAAGCTCACTGAACCAGGCCAGATAGCCAGATCAACCAGGGTTCAGACTAGGTCACGAGCACCACTGAAAGAAAATGAACAACAACCACTAGAGATCATCGATATTGATGAAATCCCGTAACTAGAGGAAGTCCTAGTAGAGTCCACACCAATACTAGAGAAGATTCAGAAACCACAAACAGAGGCCATGGAATAGGATACACTAACAACAATGAATGAGCTTTAGAACAAAGAAGAAGAAACCCACCAGGAAATACCACTGGAACATACTGAAGCATCCATGGAAGTGAATAGGACAACACAACATCTGGGAGTAGAGGAGCAACCAAATGAGATGCAAGCACCCAACTTAGGTCACCCAGCCAAGGAGACCGTTGGAAATAACTAGGCATGGCTAGAGTGGATGACAGGGGAACAACCAGGAGTTGTTGGAACTTTGAGCCAACCAACATTGTGGGAGGGCCAAGTTCAGATACTGATCTCACCTTGAAAGAAACCGGCTGCAGATATTGTGCTACCTTGCATACGAGAGGGAGTACAGGAAGACCCGTAGCTATTGGGTCACATCGGGAAGCTCAAGTATTCCGACCATGATGTAGAATATGAAACCAAATATCTAGAGCTTGCACCACAGGTCTTTATGCAGAAAGTAGTTGTGAACCAACTTAGAGAAGCCATCACCCAACAACACCAGTGGGCAGCTGGACTGGACAAAACATGAATTCTAGGATTGCTGAAGATACCACACTTTGGCAGAGGCCAATATGCATCTGCATGCGTCAAGTAAATATTAGTAGTTACACATGGAGGGGATGTATGGATGGACAAACTCGTCCCCATAATGGTCAAAATTATCACAAATATAACAGGCCTACCCATCAGGGGTATGGATCCCATGTTGATTCTAGACAAGAAGTCTAAGGAAAAAACATTGGCAGAAAAGATGAAGAAGAAATATGGCACCAACAGGGGAAAAAGAGGCATTATAATCAAATGGATCAACAATGCCACGACGCAATTGGGAACAAAGATATTAGCCTACAAACTGCTAGGAAAATGCTGCAAAGATGAAGTACCAGCAGGAGTCATTGTTGTTGCAGCTCAGTGTGCAGAAAGAACCTCCATGAGTTGGGCGCCATACCTATCAAACTTGTTCCAAGTAGACTACAAAGATGTGCAGGACACAGGTACGGAATTTCATTAGTCATAGTTGATCACTCTCATAGCTTTCATGGGATGGAGAGAACCAGAACACGCCGTCTTTTGTACCACACCACAGCTAGAAGGAGCAAGATATCACATCTTGAGATCCATGTTGCTAGGAAAGTGTAAGAGGGAGAATGGAATCTTATTCAAAGATTACCTACATGAGATATAGGAAGCCATCAACCGAGCATGGAGAATAACACCAGAGGCTATTGCATGATACAAGGGCATCATCAATTTCTAGGCTAGGTGACAAGCCATGTGGAGGCAGGATCGAGATAAACAATGGCTACAGATGCACTATTATGTCACTGAGGGAGATATAAACATGATCATCAATGAATGGCCTAATGAATGGAGGATTCCAACCATACCCATAGATGTACCAGGGAAAACAGTAGAAGGAGGGGTTGCGCAGGCAGAAACACAGCCTCCACAAATCCCAGTACCCAAGAAATGAAGAACAGGCCAAACCAAGTTGACTCAGGTAGACAATGGCTCGGAGAAGCCAGGGACCCAGAAGGGGAGGACATAAACCACTCAGCCGACCAATAGACAATAGAAATTGACTGAGGGATCACATGAAACCGCATCGAACCCCATCACACAAGACCCAGAGGGAACTCAGAGACTAGCGATACAGGAAGCAGGTGCGCGCAAGAAAATGAAGGCACAATGACCACCACCGAAATATACAATCATGGAGGATCATGGAGAGGTGATTTCTAGAACGGTCCAAGACTGCCTCGCAGAGGATTTCGATCATGATGTGCACCACAGGGATAAACTGTAGAAGAAACTAACAGAAATGGGACAACTCCTTAAGAAATTCAGGGAAGCCCAAATCACGAGTAGCAATAGAGGCATAGAGCCATCGACCACACAGACCATAGAAAGGGTGGAGGTAGAAGAACATGACTCAGTTCTTCCAATGCCACACACACATTCTACAGTCTATATAAAGCGTAGCATGCTGAGAATGGATGAAATTGTGGAACAGACACCACTGAAGGATTTGGATCATATCCAATTGGTCTTGAAACAGATTCCATCAAGAGCATTATACAAACTATAGGTTTGTGTCGACCACGATGTGCATATAAAAACTTAGTCAATCTACAAAAAGCAACAAGGAAGTAGGAAGCAGTGGAAACAGTTTGTGCACAAGCCAAATTTGAAACGCAAGAGGAGAAAGAACGTGGAAACAAGCTGGAACGTAGAGTGGAATTTTTTTTTGGGAAACTTCCAACTACCGCACAAGGAAATGAACTCCCAACCGCAAAAAGGATCGACTAGATTGCACAGGCAATTATTCAGTATCAGAAGGAGATTGAGACTCTCCGTGGACAGATTAGACCGAAAAATCCACTAGCAGTGAAGGAGCAAAGGAATCAAGAAGCAACAATGCAACTGCAGGAGCTAGAAAAATAGGTTAGCACAGCAACCAACTTGCTGGATAAAACAACACAACTTTGAAAAAGGTTGGAAAAAGATCCACAAGTCCAACACTAGGAAAAGGAGGAGAGGATCAATGCAATGATCCAAGAACTCAAGCAGTGAAAAAAGACCATACCAATTCCAGAATGGGTCAAGGGAACGTAAGAGTTGAAGAATATACAGGAAAAACTTATCACTGTGCAAACAAAGAAACAAGAGCGTCAGGATCAAATAAAACCATTGCAAGAATGGGTAGCAGAAGTACTTGCGTAGGCAGAAGAATCCAAGAAACAGAGAGCATAGACTTAGCTAGAATGTGCAAGACTAATGAGCAAGGAAGTGGGAGCTCAAACAGTTGACACCATCAAGGAGAAAACCGCGCAAGCACTGACAAAAGCAGCAGAGTTGCAGGAACAGTTCCAGACGATCACCAAGGAAATCAAGGAAGCATAAAGAAATTAGGTGACTCGGTATGATTCACATGTCAGTGTTGGGGGATTTTTGACACCAGGTCGAAGGGGAAAGAAGAACGATCATAGGAAAGAAAGCGTGAAGAAAACTAAAGTAACAACTGGAAAAAGAAAAGCATGTGCGCATGCAAGAAAGCATGCACAAAGGAAAGCGACAGCTGGAGGAAGAACAACACGTGCATGGGAGAAATACCTAGCGTAAGAAGGTTTAGGGTTTTGGTAATATTCTTTAAAAGTATGAAGAGCCGAAAATGTATAAATATAGATACAAAAGTATCATATAGGGTTGATTTAGCGTTATTGTGATGGCTGTTGTTATGATTGTTGTTGTTGAGGGTTAGGCTATGTTGTTATTTTAGCTATATGAACCGATTTTGTAAGCTTTTGAGCAAGGAATATATGAGGGAAGGTAGATCTAAGGATTAGACTACAGGTTGTAGATCCCGGTGCGATCTAGTTCACCTCAGATAGATCTTACCCAGTTTTGTAGAGAATTGTAAGTGCATGGTGCCAGGAATACAGAACTGCCATAATAAAAGAGCCAAGAGCCAAATCTTTGTGGACATAGCCCAAGAGGGGGTGAACCATGGTAATAATCATGTAATATGTTGAATGTATGCATGTCTCTTCTTTCCTTCATCAAATAATGGTTAAGCTTGATGAATGAGTTAATACATTGTTATGAATCTATTTATACTTTGTTGGAATTAAACTATAAAATATACATATGGGACTTCAAGGGATAAGTAGTTTACCTTACATTTCATGGTACCTAGCTTTAATCAAGAAACCCCTATTCCCTTCTCTGTCCTAGGCTGTAAACACCTGAGTCTTACAGCCACCCATTTAAAGCTATCTTGGGTGAGACTTGTTAGCATGTTCTCAGGAAGATGTGCTTGTCATTGATAGAAAGATCAGAGTATGCAGCGATGGAAAAATAGGGACAACATTAGCTCAGAAGATATAGTGAAAAGGTGCATGAAGAGTGCAAGAGTGTTCTCATTTATTTGATGGCAAACAATTAGGCAAGGAAGATATGCAGCATAGGGATAATTGCATGGAAATATCAAAAGCGTAAACTCCATTTTGGAGTTTCGGATACTGGGCATTGGAGGAGTCAAGGAAGAAACTCACGACAAGAATGCCAAAATGATGAAATGTGAAACATCGGAATACGTTGATCCGACTCCATTTCAGAGTTTCGGATACTGGGAGATTGAGAAGTCAAGAGTTGAGACTCTTCAACACAGGAGTCCCAGAGTTGCGAACTCTGGAATCCTGAAATATCGAAAGAGGCACATCAACAAGATTTTTATAGATCGAGAAATAACTCCATTTCAGAGTCACAGATACCAGGAGTTGAAGTGTCGAAACACTTTACCACAAGAGTGTCGAAATGTTGAAACGACGAATTGCAAAACGCCGAAATCCTAGAAGAAGGAGAACGGTTTCGGATACCGGGAGTTGGAAGAGTCAAGAATCTTCATCATCAGGAGTCCTGGAATTGCGAAATGCGAAATGCTGAAATCCTAAAAGAATGAGATAGTTTCAAATAGAAGGATTTTAGATACCGTGAGTTGGGGATGTCAAGAACTCTTACTAAAGGAGTCCCAAAGTCGCAAAACCCGAAGTCGCGAAATACAAAATCATGAAATGTCAAAGACTCCATACTGGAGGTTTGGAGTTGGAGATGTCAAGGACTCTCACGACAGGAATCTCGAAGTTGCAAAGTGAGAAAAGCCAAAAATTTGAGCTGACTCCATTTCAGAGTTTCGCAGACCAGGAGGTGGAGTTGTTAAGAACTCGCACGTCAAGAATGCCGAAATCATGAAGTGTCAAATTCATGACAAGATCTGGACCATTGGGTCCATAGGACACGTGATGACAGATCATCATTTCGCCGACTGCAAAGTCAGAGCAACGGGGTTCCCTAACCTCTCAAACTCACAACAAGAATTCACAACATGCAAAATCACGAAAGGCCGAAATGAAAAATGCCAAAATGATCAGAGTTAGTGCAACCAAGCTCCATTTCAGAGCTTTGGATATTGGGACATGGAGCATCAAGAACTCATCGCCACAGGAATGTCGAAGTGCCAAAAAGCAAAATCGTGAAAGCACTATATGGATAAGCACTCAGTCACCTCTCGTAGTCACATGGTCGAAGGGCTGTAGAGAAAAGATTGAAGCGACAAGCTCCATTTCATAGTTTTGGGGATCAAGACATGGAGAGTAACGAAATATTTACCATGGGGATCTCAAAATGCTGAAGTGCAAAATGGCGAAGTGAACAGAAGATTCAATGGTGCAGATGAATTTGAATAAGATTGGAGGGCTACTATAGCACTTCACAGTGTAACTTCTAGAAAAAAATGATGGTTTCTGCCAGAGGATGAGTTCGTCTATGACAGAGAAGACGGAGAGTCTCAAATACCAGAGAAGCCGAGGAATCTCGAGATAACACCCAGTGATGATGGATGCATGGGTGAAACCGCTAGAGAAGATGAAGAGTTACCATGATGATCAAGCAGAGCACTCACAATGAGAAGGAGATGTAGAACAACAGACAACGTGGCACACAGGAGATGGGATAGTTATGGAAGAGTAAAGTGGAAAAAACACCCCGATGTGGAGTAGTTTGGGGTGGGAGAGGATGCAAGAGAAAGAAGCAGATTGCATGCACAAGGTGCACAGAGAGTAGAAGAATGTCGAGAAAAGAAGAAATGGCAAAGTGGTTGAGTGTGATTGAGTTGTGAAGAAGGAGGCAAAGCGCAGTAGTATAAATGTGCAGAGGGGAATGGTGCATTGAAGGGACATCGTGCAGAGAGAATAAAAGGAAAAAGAACAGAAAGCACAAGGAGTGTGCAGAAGACACTGATGCAGAAAGAGCAGTGCAATGTAGCAGAACAGTGATGAGACCGGTAAGAAATTGAAGAACTTTATATCGCTGTAATAATTCATAATATAAAATATTTATATTTCAAGTTGGTAGGGAGGTTCTAGGGAGGACTGTTGTCCTTAGAGGTTCAAGTGGGTGCTTGAACAAAGGGAGTTGTACCTTCCATCTGGTTGCAGCCAGAGAAACCAAGATGGCAGGGTGGTGCAAGGGAGAACTATCGTTCTCTATTATACAGGTTGGTGCATGTGTGACTGGA
>SNQJ01S0217397.1:0-15396 GCA_010110895.2 Picea sitchensis | reverse complement strand
TTTTAGGTGTGTAATAGCTCGTTGGAAAGGTATTGTTGGGTAGATTCATTTTGGGGGTTCATTCATTCCTTTGGATAACAATGAGAACCTCGATCTCGAAAAACCTTCATTTGGGCCCTCAAAATGGCCTCGAAAGTTAGAAATTGCTAAAATAAGTAAATTGCCAAAATTGTCAGAAAATTGCCTTGAGCCAGTTGGAAAAAGTGGGTGGCCATCGATATCCATTTGGATCAATCAACCCTCCTTAGGAAGAAATGGTCTCCATTCCATTAAAGTCCCGGGGGAGAGGGAAAAGTGTTTTCTGAATCTTCATCTTGGTGAGCTGCTTGCCTTGTTGGAGACGTCGCCTTGCTCAGTTTGTGGAAGTTTGTCACGAACCTATTCAGGCTGAGGTTGTTCAACAAGTCAAGCTACATGAGAGGACGATGTGCAGAAGGAATCTTTGTGCTTTGCTGCAACCTTGTCGTCTTTCTTATGTTTGATAGAAGGTGCTTGGGGAAAGGTTGTAGTGATTGCAGTGTCCTTTTGTTCTCCTTTTGAACAAATTGCGAAGAAGATAAATTTTGCAGTATGAGATACTACCTTGCGGCACCTTTTAGGTGGAAAAATAGTTGGAACTACCTCTAGTATTCTGTAGAGATGACCACCCAGAGAAACAATGACACTACGGGGTCGAGACTCATAAACAACATGGTGCTTCCACATATATGGTTGGCCCAAGAGAACATCATAGACATCTAATGGGGAAACATCATATAATACCTCATCCTTGAAGGGTTGGATGACATATGACAATTGACATTGTTGGCTGACATAGATATCTCATCCTTGGTGAAGCCACCTGATGTTGTATGGCTATGGGTGTGGTGTTTTCGACAATCCCAACTGTTTGACAACCTCTGCTAAGATGAGGTTCTTCTGGCTTCTTCTATCAACAATAAAATGCACGAGGTCCCCTTCACCCACATATGTGAATAAAAAATCCACTCCCCCTCTTCAAGATCTGTTGGTTCTTCTGGTTGAATTGTGGCAGTCACGACAACAACAGTGGGGTCCGCGTCAATGATCTGTCCTTTACCATTATTTTTAGAATCAGATTCTGAATCAGGGTTCGGCTCTTTGTCTTTGATCTTGGCCACCAATTATTGTTTTGAGCGATATTCATCGATGTTGTGCCAGGGGATTTTGTGGAACTCGCACCATTTTTCGGTATCCTTCTTTGTCTTCCCCTGACCCTTCTTTTCCTGTGTCTTGGACTGGTTTTCAGGAGACTGTTTGTTAGGGCCGTCTTTGTCATACTTTGGTTGTTTCATATTTGCACACCTGAACTCCCATTTTTTCTGGTGCTTAAATTTCTTCTCGGTTTTAACAACATATCGATAAGCATCATCGAGTGATGCGATATCCAGAAAATCTGTTTTAGTATGGATGTATCTGTGTAGAGCCCCACAGTATTTCATAACCAAATGTCACTCAGAGTCTTTGATACCCATATTGGTGTGCAAGGTATGGAAGGTATTGGTGAACTGCGGAACTTCTCGGCCCCTCTCTTGCCGCAGTGTGGTCCATCTCATGTACTGGTCCTCATAGTTGCCAACAGGGTGATATTGTTCCTTTACCGCATCCACAAAACAATCCCAAGTGGGATTGGCATTGTATATTCCAGACCCCTCTATGGAAATTTACTCCCAGTAAGTTTCCCACCAATGTTTGACATGAGGGAGAGCTTTAAGGAGTGTGAAGGTGATATTTTCTTTGTCGTTAAAATTGTGAACAGAGAAATAAACTTCTAGCAGAGTTAACCATTTTTCTAAGGCTTTTGCATCTATCTGTCCTTCAAATACAGGAATATCAAAATTAACTTGTACCTTGAAATGCAAGGTGGCTCCAAAGTGTTTGCTTGATGAAGATGCGCCTGATGCTATCGGCAGACGTTGAAGGATGTGGGCAAAATTCTCCATCATGTCGTCCCTCTGTCATGTGAGAGCTTACTCAAGCAACAAATTGATAGGATCGTTTGCTCCATTGTTTTTATTTTCTTCCTCCATTGAGGGTTTCTTGGGTGAGAGAGAGAAACTGCCTTCAAGAGATACAAGCTTGAGACCCAACTTTCTATACTCAGACCTCATCGGGGACATGCACTGAAAAAACGATCAAGAGCAGCCTGCTCTGATACCACTAATCCAGATTATTTTCGGCATGAAATGCGAGCGGAGATATAATAAAGAAATGAACAAAGATATCGCAGATATTCAATAATATAACATGAATGTATTAGAGATGCAACCATAAACAAAGATATATAGTAATACATGATTTATATTAATGAAAGAAATGTATAGAGACTGTAAAAATGCAGAGTGAAAGACTCGCTAAAATGGTGGCAGCTTATCTCTTAGAAGAGATGTTACGGCTACTCGCATTCGCAAGAAGATGATTACAATGAGGTTTTGAATGCCTTTTTACAATAAACATGAATGCCAAAAGTCCTAGACATGAAAAAACCTAACCCTAGGATATGAAGCACCAAAAGTCATGTGGGCCTTGTTTGGGTAAGTGAGTACATCAACTTCCAGGGGTCGTAACTTTTGCATACGATCTCCGTTTTAGGCATGTGATAGCTCGTTGGAAAGGTATTGTCGGGTAGATTCAATTTGGGAGTTCAATAATTCCTTGGATATAATTGAAAACCTCAATATCTAAAAACCTTCATTTAGGCCCTCAAAAATGCCCCGAAAGTTAGAAACTGCTAAAAATAGTAAATTGCCAAAATTGTTAGAAAATTGTCGTGATCCAGTTGGAAAAGGTGGGTGACCACTAATATCCATCTGGATCAATCCTCCCTCCTTAGGAAGAAAGTGCCTCCATTGCGTTGAGGTACCGGGGGAGAGGGAAAAGCGTTTGCTCAATCTGCATGTTGGTGAGTTAGTTGCCTTGCTGGAGACTTCACGCTGCTCAGTTTGTGGAAGTTTGTCACAAACCTCTTGAGGATGAGGTTGTTCAACAAGTCAGGCTACATGAGAGGACGATGTGCAGAAGGAATCTTTGTGCTTTGCTGCAACCTTGTCATCTTTCTTATGTATGATAGAAGGTGCTTGGGGCGAGGCTATAGTGGTTGCAGTGTCCTTTTGTTCTACTTTTGAACAGATTGTGAAGAACCTAAATTTTGCAGTATGAGATACTATCATGTGGCACTTTTTAGCTATAACAATAGTTGGAACTACCTCTAGTATTATGTAGAGATGACCACCCAGAGAAACAATGACACTGCGGGGTCGAGACTCATAAACAACATGGCGCTTCCACATATATGCTTGGCCCAAGAGAACATCACAGACATCCAGTGGGAAAACATCACATAATACCTCATCCTTGAAGGGTTGGATGCCGTATGACAATCAAAATTGTTGGATGACATAGATATCTCATCCTTGGCAAAGACACCCGATGTTGTATGGTTACAGGTGTGGTGTTTTCGGCAATCCCAACTGTTTGACGACCTCTGCTAAGATGAGGTTCTTCTGTCTTCCGCTATCAACATAAAATGCAGTGGGGTCCCCTTCACCCACATCTGTGAATGAAAAAGGTGCTCCCCCTCTTCAGGATATGTTGGTTCTTCTGGTTGAATTGTTGCGGTCGTGACAATAGCAGTGGGGTCCGTGTCAATGATCTGTCCTTTACCATTATTTTCAGAATCAGATTCTGAATCAGGGTTCGACTCTTTGTATTTGATATTGGCCACCAATGATTGTTTTGAGCGACATTCATCGGTGTTTTGCTAGGGTATTTTTTGGAACTAACACCATTTTCTGGTGTCCTTCTTTGTCTTCCCCTGACCCTTCATTTCTTGTGTCTTGGACTGGTTTTCAGGAGACTGTTTGTTAGGGTCATCTTTGTCATACTTCGGTTGTTGCGAATTTGCATACCCAAAATCTCATTTTTTCTGGTGCTTAAATTTATTCTTGGTTTTAATAACATATCGATAAGAAGCACCGAGTCATGAGGTGTCCAGAAAATCCATTTCAGTATGGATATATTTGTGTAGAGCCCCACGGTATTTCATAACCAAATGTCTCTCGGAGTCTTTGATACCCATATTGGTGCGCAAGGTATGGAAGGTATTGGTGAACTCTGAAACTTCTTGGCTCCTATCTTGCCGCAGTGTAGTCCATCTCATGTATTGGTCCTCATAGTTTCCAACAGGGTAATATTGTTCCTTTACCGCATCCACAAGAAAATCGCAAGTGGGATCGGCCCCGTATATTCCAGACTCCTCTGTGGAAATTTGCTCCCAGTAAGTTTCCCACCAATATTTGACATGAGGGAGAGCTTTAGGGAGTGTGAAGGTGATATTTTCTTTGTCGAGAAAATTGTGAACAGAGAAATAACCTTCTAGCAGAGTTAACCATTTTTCTAGGGCTTTTGCATCTATTTGTCCTTCAAATACAGGAATATCAAAATTAAATTGTACCTTGAAAGGAGAGGTGCTTCCAAAGTGTCCACTTGATGAAGATGTGTCTGATGCTATTGGTAGACATTGAAGGATGTCAGCAAAATTCTCCATCATTTCGTCCCTCTGTCCCATGAGAGCTTGCTCAAGCAACAAATTGATAGGATCGTCTGCTCCGTCGTTTTTCTTTTCTTCCACCATTGAAGGTTTCTTGGGTGTGCGAGAGAAATTGTATTCAATAGAGAAAATCTCGAGACCCAACTTTATATACTCATACCTCTTCGGGGAGATGCACTGAAAAAATGATCAAGAGCAACCTGCTCTGATACCACTGATCTAGATTATTTTCAGCACGAAATGTGAGCGGAGATATAATAAAGAAATGAACAGATATATTGCGGATATTCAATAATATAACATGAATGTATCAGAGATGAAACTATAAACATAGATATAAAGTAATACATGATTTATATTAATGAAGGAAATGTACAGAGACTGTAAAAATACAGAGTGAAAGACTCGCTAAAATGGTGGCAGCTTACCTCTGAGAAGAGATGTGACGGCTACTCGCATTCGCAAGAAGATGATTACAATGAGTCTCTAAATGCCGTTTTACAGTAAACAGAAATGTCAAAAGTCCTAGACATCCAAAAACCTAACCCTAGCAGATGAAGCACCAAAAGTCATGTGGGCCCCGTTTGGGTAAGTGAGTACATCAACTTCCCGGGGTTGTAACTTTTGCATACGATATCCACTTTAGGCGTGTGATAGCTCGTTGGAAAGGTATTGTTGGGTAGATTCATTTTGGGGCTTCAATCATGCCTTTAAATATAATTGAGAACCTCTATCTCGAAAAACCTTCATTTAGGCCCTCAAAATTGCCCCAAAAGTTAAAAACTGCTAAAAATAGTAAATTGCAAAAATTGTCAGAAAACTGTCTTGAGCTAGTTGGAAAAGGTGCATGGCCACTGATATTCATATAGATAAATCCTCCCTCCTTAGGAAGAAATGGTATCCATTGCGTTGAGGTATCGGGGGAGGGGGAAAAGTGTTTGCTCAATCTGCATCTTGGTGAGCTGCTTGCCTTGCTGGAGACGTCGCACAACTCAGTTTGTGTAAGTTTGTCATGAACCTATTGAGGTTGAGGCCATTCAAAAAGTTGGGCTACATGAGAGGATGATGTGTAGAAGGAATCTTTTCACTTTGTTGCAACCTTGTTGACTTTCTTCTATTTGATAGAAGGTGTTTGGGGTGAGGCTGTAGTGGTTGCAGTGTCCTTATGTTCTCCTTTTGAACAGATTGCGAAGAAGCTAAATTTTGCAATATGAGATACTACCTTGCGACACTTTTTAGGTGGAACCATAGTTGGAACTACCTATGGTATTCTGTAGAGATGACCCCCCAGAGAAACAATGACATTGTGGGGTCGAGACTCATAAACAACATGGCGCTTCCACATATATGGTTGGCCCAGGAGAGCATCACAGACATCCACTGGGGCAACATCAGATAATACCTCATCCTTGAAGAGTTGGATGTCGTATGACAATCGACATTGTTGGCTGACATAGAGATATCATCCTTGGTGAAGCCACCCGATGTTGTATGGTTGCGGGTGTGGTGTTGTCGATAGTCCCAATTGTTTGACGAACTATGCTAAGATGAGGTTCTTATGGCTTCCGCTATCAACAATAAAATGCAGCAGGGTCCCCTTCACCCACATATTTGAATGGAAAAGGCACTCCCTCTCTATAGGATCTATTGGTTCTTCTGGTATAATTGTTGCAATTGCGAAAATAGTAGTGGGGTCCACGTCAATGATATGTCCTTTACCATTATTTTCAGAATCAGATTATGAATCAAGGTTCAGTTCTTTGTCTTTGATATCGACCACCAATGATTGTTTTGAGAGACATTCATCGGTGTTGTGCCATTGGTTTTTGTGGAACTCACACCATTTCCCGGTGTCCTTCTTTGTCTTCCTCTAACCCATCTTTTCCTGTGTCTTGGACTAGTTTTCAGGAGACTGTTTGTTAGGGCCGTCTTTGTCATACTTCCATTGTTGCGGATTTTCATACCCGAACTCCTGTTTGTTCTGGTGCTTAAATTTCTTCTCGGTTTTAACAACATATCGATAAGCAGCACCGAGTGATGAGATGTCCAGAAAATCCATTTCAATCTGGATGTCTCTGTGTAGAGCCCCACGGTATTTCATAACAAAATGTTGCTCGAAGTCTTTGATACCCAGCTTGGTGTGTAAGGTATGGAAGGTATTGGTGAACTTTGGAACTTATTGGCCCCTCTCTTGCCTAAGTATGGTCCATCGCATGTACTGGTCCTCATAGTTTCCAACAAGGTAATACTGTTCCTTTACCGCATCCACAAAAAAATCCCAAGTAGGATCGACCCCATATATTCCAGACTCCTCTGTGGAAATTTTCTCTCAGTAAGTGTCCCACCAATGTTTGACATGAGGGAGAGCTTTAAGGAGTGAGAAGGTGATCTTTCCTTTGTCGGGAAAATTGTGAACAGAGAAATAACCTTCTAGCAGAGTTAACCATTTTTCTAGGGCTTCTGCATCTTTCTGTCCTTCAAATACAGGAATATCAAAATTAACTTGTACCTTGAAAGGTGAGGTGCCTCCAAAGTTTCCTCTTGATGAAGATGTGTCTGATGCTATTGGTAGACGTTGAACGATGTGGGTAAAATTCTCCATCATTTCATCCCTCTGTCACGTGAGAGCTTGCTCAAGCAACAGATTGATAGGATCATCTGCTTCATCCTTTTTCTTTTCTTCCACCATTGAGGGTTTCTTGGGTGTGCGAGAGTGATTGTATTCAACAGAGAAAATCTCAAGATCCAACTTTCTATACTCGGACCTTGTCAAGGACATGCATTGAAAAAATGATCAAGAGTAGCCTACTCTGATACCACTAATCTAGATTATTTTCGGCATGAAATGCAAGTGGAGATATAATAAAGAAATGAACAGAGATATCATGGATATTCAATAATATAACATGAATGTATCAGAGAAGATATCATAAACACATATATACAATAATTCACAATTTCTATTAATGAAAGAAATGTACAAAGACTGTAAAAATACAAAGTGAAAGACTCGCTAGAATGGTGCCATCTTATCTCTGAGAAGAGATGTGACGGCTACTCTCATTCGCAAGAAGATGATTAAAATTAGACTCTGAAGGCCTTTTTACAATAAATAGGAATTCCAAAAGTCCTAGACATCTAAAAAACTAACCCTAGGAGATGAAGCGCTAAAAGTCATGTGGGCCCCATTTGGGTAAGTGAGTACATCAACTTCCCGGGGTCCTAACTTGTGTATACGATATCCGTTTTAGGCGTGTGATAACTCGTTGGAAACATATTTTCGGGGAGATTCATTTTGGGGGATGAATAATTCCTTCAACTATAATTGAGAACCTCTATCTCGAAAAACCTTCATTTGGGCCCTCAAAATTGCCCCCTAAATTAAAAACTACTAAAAATAGTAAATTGCCAAAATTGTCAGAAAACTGTCTTGAGCCAGTTGAAAAAGGTGGGTGGCCACCGATATCCATCTGGATCAATCCTCCCTCCTTAGGAAACAATGGTATCCATTGTGTTGTTGTCCAGGGGAGAGGGAAAATCGTTTTCTCAATCTGCATCTTGGTGAGTTGCTTGCCTTGATGGAGGCGTCGCGCTGCTCAGTTTGTGGAAGTTTGTCACAAACCTGTTGAGGCTGAGGCCATTCAACAAGTCCGGCTACATGAGAGGATTATGTGCAGAAGGAATCTTTGTGCCTTGCTGCAACCTTGTTGACTTTCTTCTGTTTGATAGAAGGTGCTTGGGGTGAGGCTGTAGTCGTTGCAGTGTCCTTCTGTTTTCCTTCTGAACAGATTGTGAAGAAGCTAAATTTTGCAGTATGAGACACTACCTTGGGGAAACTTTTAGGTGGAATGGTAGTTCGAACTACCTCTGGTATTCTGTAGAGATGACCCCCCAGAGAAACAATGACACTGCGGGGTCGAGACTCATAAACATCATGGCGGTTCCACATATATGGTTGGCCCAAGAGAACATCACAGACATCCACTGGGGCAACATCAGATAATACCTCATCCTTCAAGGGTTGGATGTTGTATGACAATCGACATTGTTGGATGACATAGAGATCTCGTCCTTGGTGAAGCCACACGATATTGTATGGGTGCAGGTGTGGTGTTGTTGAGAGTCCCAATTGTTTGACGACCTTTGCTAAGATGAGTTTCTTTTGGCTTCCGCTATCAACAATAAAATGTAGCGGGGTCCCCTTCACCAACATTTGTGAATGAAAAAGGTGCTCCCCCTCTTCAGGATCTGTTTTTTCTTCTGGTTGAATTGTTGTGATCGGGACAATAGCAGTGGGGTTCGCGTCAATGATCTTTCCTTTACCATTATTTTCAAAATCTGATTTTGAATCAGGGTTCGGCTCTTTCTCTTTCATAACCAAATGTCGCTCGGAGTCTTTGATACCCATATTATTGCACAAGGTGTGGAAGGTATTGGTGAACTCCAGAAATTATTGGCCCCTCTCTTGCCACAGTGTGGTCCATCTCATGTACTGGTCCTCATAGTTTCCAACAGGGTAATAATGTTCCTTTACCGCATCCAGAAAAAAATCCCAAGTGGGATCGACCCCATTTATTCCAGACTCCTCTATGGAAATTTTCTCCCAGTAAGTTTCCCACCAATGTTTTACATGAGGGAGATATTTAAGGAGTGCAAAGGTGATCTTTTCTTTGTCGGGAAAATTGTGAACAGAGAAATAACCTTCTAGAAGAGTTAACCATTTTTCTAGGGCTTCTGCATCTATCTGTCCTTCAAATACAGGAATATAAAAATTAACTTGTACCTTGAAAGATGAGGTGCCTCCAAAGTGTCCTCTTGATGAAGATGTGCCTAATGCTATCGGTAGACGTTGAAGGATGTGGAAAAATTTGTCCATCATTTCGTCCCTCTTTTGCATGAGAGCCTGCTCAAGCAACAGATTGATAGGATTGTCTGCTCCATCGTTTTTCTTTTCTTCCTCCATTGAGGGTTTCGTGGGTGTGAAAGAGCGATTTTCTTCAAGAGAGACAATCTTGAGACCCAATTTTCTATACTCAGACCTCATCGGGGACATGCACTGAAAAAATGATCAAGAGAAGCCTGTTCTGATACCACTGATCCGGATTATTTTCGGCATGAAATGCGAGCGGAGATATAATAAAGAAATGAACAGAGATATCATAGATATTCAATAATATAATATTGATGTATCAGAGATGAAACCATAAACAAAGATATTCAGTAATACATGACTTTTATTAATGAAAGAAATGTACAGAGATTGTAAAAATACAGAGTGAAAGACTCACTATAATGGTGGCAGTTTATCTCTGAGAAGAGATGTGATGGCTACTCGCATTCACAAGAAGATGATTACAATGAGGCTCTGAAGGCCTTTTACAATAAATAGGAATGAAAAAAGTCCTAGACATCCAAAAACCTAACCCTAGGAGATGAAGTGCCAAAAGTCATGTGGGCCCCGTTTGGGTAAGTGAGTACATCAACTTCCTGGGGTCGTAGCTTTTGCATACGATCTCCATTTTAGGCGCGTGATAGCTTGTTGGAATGGTATTGTCGAGGAGATTAATTTTGGGGGCTCAATAATGCCTTCAACTATCATTGAGAACCTTGATCCCGAAAAACCTTCATTTGGTCCCTCAAAATGGCCCTGGGTGTTAAAAACTTCTAAAAATAGTAAATTGCCAAAATTGTCAGAAAACTGTCTTGAGCTAGTTGGAAAAGGGGGGCAGCCACCAATATCCATATGGATGAATCTTCCCTCCTTAGGAATCAATAGTCTCCATTGTGTTGGGGTCCCGGGGCAGAGGGAAAAACGTTTGTTGAATCTACATCTTGGTGAGTTACTTGCCTTGCTGGAGACATCGCGCTGCTCAGTTTGTGGAAGTTTGTCATGAACCTGTTCAGCCTGAGGCCATTCAAAAAGTTGGGCTACATGAGAGGATGATGTGCAAAAAGAATATTTGTGCTTTGCTATAACCTTTTTGACTTGCTTCTGTTTGATAGAAAGTGCTTGGGGCGAGGCTGTAGTGGTTGGAGTGTCCTTCCATTCACCTTTTGAACAAATTGTGAAGAAGCTAAATTTTACAGTATGAGATACTACCTTGCAGAACTTTTTAGGTGGAATAGTAGTTGGAACTACCTCTAGTATTCTGTAGAGATGACCCCCCAGAGAAACAATGAAACTGTGGGGTCGAGACTCATAAATAGCATGGTGCTTCCACATATATGGTTGGCCCAAGAGAACATCACAGACTTCTAGTGCGAAAACATAACATAATACCTCATTCTTGAAGGGTTGGATGTCATATGACAATCAACATTGTTAGCTGACATAGAGATCTCGTCCTTGGTGAAGCCAGTTGATGTTGTATGGCTACGGGTGTGGTGTTGTCGACAGTCCCAACTGTTTGACGACCTCTGCAAAGATGAGGTTCTTTTGGCTTCTGCTATCATCAATAAAATCTAGCGGGGTCCCCTTCACCCACATCTGTGAATGAAAAAGGCACTCCCCCTCTTCAGGATCTGTTAGTTCTTCTGGTTGAATTGTTTTGGCCGGGAAAATAACAGTGGGGTCTGCATCAATGATCTATCCTTTACCATTATTTTTAGTATCAGATTCTGAATTAGGGTTCATCTCTTTGTATTTGATCTCGGCCACCAATGATTGTTTTTGGCGACATTCATCGGTGTTGTGCCAAGGGATTTTGTGGAACTCGCACCATTTTTCGGTAGCCTTCTTTGTCTTCCCCTGACCCTTCTTTTCCCGTGTCTTGGACTAGTTTTCGGGAGACTGTTTGTTAGGGATGTCTTTGTCATACTTCAGTTGTTGTGGATTTTCTTACCCAAATTGTCATTTGTTGTGGTGCTTGAATTTTTGCTCGGTTTTAAAATCATATCGATAAGCATCACCAAGTGATCAGATGTCCAGAAAATCCAATTCAGTCTGGATGTATCTGTGTAGAGCCCCACAGTATTTCATAACCAAATGTTGCTAGGAGTATTTGATACCCAGCTTATGCGCAAGGTATGGAATTTATTGGTGAAATACAAAACTTCTTGGCCCCTCTCTTTCCGTAGTGTGGTCCATCTTATGTACTGGTCCTCATAGTTGCCAATAGGGTAATATTGTTCATTTACCGCATCCAGAAAAAAATCCCAAGTGGGATCAGCCGCATATATTCCAAACTCCTCTGTGGAAATTTTCTCCCATTAAGTTTCCCACCAATTTTTGACATGAGGGAGAGCTTTAAGGAATGCGAAGGTGATATTTTCTTTGTCCGGAAAATTGTGAACAGAGAAATAACCTTCTAGCAGAGTTAACCATTTTTCGAGGGCTTCTGCATCTATATTTCCTTCAAATACAGGAATATCAAAATTAACTTGTACCTTGAAAGGTGAGGTGCCTCCAAAGTGTCCTCTTGATGAATATGCACCTGATGTTATCGGAAGACCTTGAAGGATGTGGGCAAAATTCTCCATCATTTTGTCCCTCTGTCGCGTGAGAGCTTGCTCAAGACACAGATTGATAGGATCGTCTACTCCGTCGTTTTTATTTTCTTCTGCCATGGAGGGTTTCTTGGGTGTGCGAGGGTGATTATCTTCAAGAGAGACAACCTCAAGACCCCAATTTCTATACTTGGACCTTGTCGGGGACATGCACTGAAAAAATGATCAAGAGTAGCCTGCTCTGATGCCACTAATCTGGATTATCTTCGGCCCGAAATGCGAGTGGAGATATAATAACGAAATGAACAAAGATATCATAGATATTCAATAATATAACATGAATGTATCAGAGATGAAACCATAAACACACATATATATAGTAATACACGATTTCTATTAATGAAATAAATGTACAGAGACTGTAAAAATATAGAGTGAAAGACTTGCTAGAATGGTGGCAGCTTATCTCTGAGAAGAGATGTGACGACTACTCGCATTCGCAAGAAGATGATTACAATGAGGCTCTAAATGCCTTTTTACAATAAACAAGAATTCCAAAAGTCTTAGACATATAAAAACCTAACCCTAGGATATGAAGCTCCAAAAGTCATGTGGGCCTCGTTTGGGTAAGTGAGTACATCAACTTCCCAAGCTCATAACTTTTGCATACGATCTCCGTTTTAAGCGCGTGATAGCTCGTTGGAAAGGTATTGTCTAAGAGATTCATTTTGGGGGATAAATAATGCCTTCAACTATAATTGATAACCTCAATCTTGAAAAACCTTCATTTGGGCCCTCAAAATGGCCCTGGAAGTTAAAAACTACTAAAAATAGTAAATTGCCAAAATTGTCAGAAAACTGTCTTGAGCCAGTTGGAAAAGGTGGGCGGCCACCGATATCCATATGGATCAATACTCCCTCCTTATGAAGAAATGGTATTCATTTCATTGAGGTCTCAGGGGAAAACGAAAAGCATTTGCTGAATATACATCTTGGTGAGTTGCTTGCCTTGTTGGAGACATCGTGCTCCTCAGTTTGTGGAAGTTTGTCACTAACCTGTTGAGACTGAGCCCATTCAAAAACTCAGGCTAAATGAGAGGATGATGTGCAGAAGGAATCTTTTTTCTTTTTTGCAACCTTGTTGACTTGCTTCTATTTGATAGAAGGTGCTTGGTGCAAGGCTGTAGTGGTTGCGGTGTCCTTTTGTTCTCCTTTTGAAAAAATTCTGAAGAAACTAAATTTTGAAGTATGAGATATTACCTTGCGGCACTTTTTAGGTGAAACAGTGGTTGGAAATACCTTTGGTATTCTGTAGAGATGAACCCACAGAGAAACAATGGCACTATGGGTTAGAGATTCATAAATAGCATGGCACTTCCACATATATGGTTGGCCCAAGAGAACATCACAGACATCCAGTGGGTCAACATCAAATAATACCTCATCCTTGAAGGGTTGGATGTCGTATGACAATTGACATTGTTGTCTGACATAGAGATCTTGTCCTTAGTGAAGCCACCCGTATATTCCAGACTCCCAACTGGGATCGACCCCATATATTTCAGACTCATAAACAACATGGTGCTTCCACATATATGGTTGGCCCAAGAGAACATCACAGACATCCAATGGGGAAAAATCACATAATACCTCATCCTTGAAGGGTTGGATGTCATATGAAAATCAACATTGTTGGCTGACATAGAGATCTCTCCCTTGGTGAAGCCACCCGATGTTGTATGGCTGCGGGTGTGGTGTTGTCGACAGTCCTAATTGTTTGATGACCTATGCTAAGATGAGTTTTTTCTGGATTCCGCTATCAAAAATAAAATGCAGCGGGGTCTCCTTCACCCACATATGTGAATGAAAAAGGCCCTCCCCCTCTTCAGGATATGTCAGTTCTTCTGGTTGAATTGTTGCGATCACGACAATAGTAGTGGGGTCCACGTCAATGATCTGTCCTTTACCATTATTTTCAAAATCAGATTTTGAATCAGGGTTCAACTCTTTGTCTTTGATCTCGGCCACCAATGATTGTTTTGAGAGACATTCATCGGTGTTGTGCCAGGGGATTTTGTGGAACTCGCACCATTTTCCAGTGTCCTTCTTTGTCTTCCCCTAACCCTTCTTTTCCTACGTCTTGGACTGATTTTCGAGAGACTTCTTGTGAGGGTCATCTTTGTCATACTTCAGTTGTTGTAGATTTGAATACCCAAACTCTCGTTTGTTCTGGTCCTTAAATTTCTACTCCATTTTAACTGCATATCGATAAGCAGCACCGAGTGATGAGATGTCCACAAAATCCATTTCAATCTGGATGTATCTCTTTAGAGCCCCACGATATTTCATAACCAAATGTCTCTTGGAGTCTTTGATACCTAGCTTGGTGTGCAAGGTATGGAAGGTATTGGTGAACTCCAGAACTTCTTGGCACCTTTCTTACCACAAAGTGGTCCATCTCATATACTGGTCCTCATAGTTGCCAACAGGGTAATACTGCTCCTTTAACGCATCCACAAAAAAATCCCAAGTAGGATCGACCCCGTATATTCCAGACTCCTCTGTGGAAATTTTCTCCCAGTAAGTTTCCCACCAATGCTTGACATGAGGGAGAGCTTTAAGGAGTGCGAAGGTGACCTTTTCTTTGCCAGGAAAATTGTGAACAGAAAAATAACCTTCTAGCAAAGTTAACCATTTTTCTGGGGCTTCTGCATCTATCTGTCCTTCAAATACAGGAATATCAAAATTAACTTGTACCTTGAAAGGTGAGGTGCATACAAAGAGTCTGCTTGATGAATATGTGCCTGATGCTATCGGAAGACGTTGAAAGATGTGGGAAAAATTCTCCATCATTTCGTCTCGATGTCGCGTGAGAGCTCTCTCAAGCAATAGATTGATAGGATCGTCTTCTCTGTCGTTTCCCTTTTCTTCTGCCATTGAGGGTTTCTTGGGTGTGCGAGAGAGATTGTATCCAATAGAGACAAGATCGAGACCAAACTCACTATACTTAGACCTCATCGAGGTCATGCACTGAAAAAACGATTAAGAGTAGTCTGCTCTGATACCACTGATCCAGATTATTTTCAACACGAAATGCGAGCGGATATATAATAAAGAAATGAACAGATATATTGCAGATTTTCAATAATATAAAATGAATGTATCAAATATGAAAACATAAACACAGATATACAGTAATACACGATTTCTATTAATGAAATAAATGTACAGAGACTATAAAAATACATAGTGAAAGACTCGCTAGAATGGTGGCAGCTTATCTCTGAGAAGAGCTTTGATGGCTACTCGCATTCAAAAGAAGATGATTACAATGAGGCTCTAGAGGCCTTTTTACAATAAATAGGAATGCCAAAATTCCTAGA
>SNQJ01S0217394.1:0-15394 GCA_010110895.2 Picea sitchensis | reverse complement strand
ATAATTTTAGGTATCCATGACCCTTACCCTTCCCAACATGGTTCTTTCCATCCCTGTATGGTATCTAAACCCACCTGCAATGGTACCTCAACCATCTCTCCCTACTCAACCCAAGGGAATTGTGATGCATATTCCAGTACAAGATTCGACCACACCACCCTCACCCCCAACTGCCAACACTACTACCATTGTTCAGGGCAGAAGGAAGAAGAATAATCCCACAACTCCACTTCCTCCCCGAGTTCAGCCTCCTTGCACACTATGTGAAAGATAGGGACACCCCACTTATATATGTCCCACTCTTCCTGAGTTACGCAATCTGATCCAACTCCCTCGAGCAACCACATTGCTCGTAGCTTCTCCAAGCACATCTAGTACTACTATTGCATCCTCCACTACAAGAAGTAAAGAGTTGCAAACCAAATTCGCTTGTGTCATATGTTCAGAGTATGGCCACTACACTCATCATTTCCCAACTCTACCTCAATTTCACCAAATGCTAGTTGTAGTGCGCCAAACCTTTCATCAAGAGCACTCTCCGCCACCCCTTTCTGGTTCTCATGTCACTGACATTCGCTATGTCTCTTCCTTAGTTCCCAAATGAATGCAATGCCCTTGCGCTCTCTGTGAATCACTTTCTCACTTCACATACCAGTGTCCTTTGATTATTGCATACTGAGGTCGTCATTCAACCCTTATTCAACCACATCGAACCACCTCACCATTAGTCCTACACTCTCTAGATATTGCCAATATTACCTCCCCTAAACCTGAGTCACTTCCCATCCCTCTATGGTTCACAGATCAACAGTCTTAGGATATCCCCTCAAATCCTCCCAATTCTTTGGTAAATTTCCCCTAGGAAATATTTCCCCCTACCACAGTTTATCACCCACAATGTCTGGACATTTGGTTTATGTCAAGCGATCCATTGCGCCCTTTATCTGATATCCCTTCTAGTCTTCACCACTTGAGTACAATCACACTTTGACAATCGCCCATGTCACCTCCCCGAATCCCATGTATTCTCGCATTTTCCACTGTGACGAAGATATCCTGGAAGAACTCACTATCCTTGATTTCCATGGAATGTGCTCCATCACCGAGCACTTTTTCTCTCACGCAAAGCCTTTGACCCTCCTAGCCAAGCCTTTGTATTAGAAATTGAAACCAAGGATTTTATTCCTTCAGGGAAGATAGACTAGTTCAACAACCCTATCATTTCCCCAAATGCTTGTGAAGAAGGCAACATGGCTAATATCTCCCCCACCGTCAAAATTGACATTTCCATCAAACCGAGAATCATAGAAGAAATCACCATTGGCGTCGCATGCCCCCCTGAGGAACTCACAACTTACAAAGCTCTCTTTTAGGAATACCGAGATATTTTTTCCTAGTCATATACAGAGATACCCAACCTTGATCCATCTATAGTCAAGCATCGCATCGACACATGGCCAAATATTACCCTAGTTCATCAAAAGCAACGCCCTCTTCACCCATCCAAAGCGGTAGCTATCAAAGCCGAAATTGACAAGTTACGTGTTGTTGGGTTCATTTACCCCATTGCGTATAACTCATGGGTTTCCAACCCCGTCCCCGTTAAAAACAAATATGGCATTATTCGTGTCTGCACCGACTTTCATGATTTCAACCATGCTTGTCCCAAGGATAACTTTCAAACCCCTTTCATTGACCAAATTATCAATGATTGTTCTGGCCACAAGGCTTTGTCCTTCATGGATGGGTTCTCTGACTATAATCAAATCCAAATCCATCAAGCAGATCAGTATAAAATCGCTTTTACTACCCCATGGGGTACTTTTTCTTATCGTGTCATGCCTTTTGTACTAAAGAATGCAGGTGCTATGATTCAACGGGCCATGACTTATGTTTTCCATGATCTTGCTTGCATCATCCTCACTTATTTGGACTACCTCACTTGTTGATCCAAGAAACGTACTAAAAATTTAGACGAATTACGCATTGTTTTTCAACGATTTCGTCAGTACAATATCTGCTTGAACCCCCTCAAGTGTGTATTTTGTGTCACTGATGGACACCTTCTTGGGTTCATTGTCTCCCAACACGGTGTTAGCTCCGCCATTTTTCTTTCCATTTAGAGTCGGTTTTAAGTCACCTTGTGACCCATGTGTCTGAACATGTGAAGTCAGGTACGTAACACCGTGAGGTTGAAGTTAGCAAGTGGTCGGTTGGCCCTTGGAAACGGGAAGGGATGTCAAAGTCGAAACTTGTATAAAAGGTACGGGTATGTATTTTACAAGAAAGTCAAGTCATGTTAAGAAAACAGTCTTTATGTGTCCCAGGTCGAGTCAAGTGGTTAATGGAGGTCGTTTTGGCAAGTACAATAGTTATTATCAGTTCATCATGAAAGCCGAGGGAATGAAAAATCGCAGCATTCGTATCATACATGCCCAACAAGTCGTATCACTTGTATCCTACATGCAGATATTTTCCATGGAAAACATGCAACTCTACTTGGAACATCTCATCACCATGAATTCACTATCCTCTAGCATAATTTCCTCTCTTGCCTGATTCATTATAAATCCTGGATGCTCGGCATTCTCTCTAGTCGTAGAACTAGGTCCAAACTTTGTTTGCAATTTCCCTTGCAAGTCCAGTTTGTTCAAAAATTTTCCCCTGTGCATTTTTTGGATATAATGCGCACAAAGTACACATTGTTCGTGCCATGGAGACCTCTCAAAGCGCAAGGAAAGGCACACGAGGCAACAGAACTGCAAGGTCCAAGCCCCAAAAATACTGGGAGTCATTCTCACCTACGGAAGGAATTCTCAGAGATGTGAAAGGAACTATTATTTTACCTATAGAGAAGTCCAGATCAAACTGCACAATATTTGAAGCAGAGGGATTCGCACAATAAGGGAATACATTAGGAGCCCCCTCTCCCCAACAACAAATTCCTCGGAGGAGGGGTGGGCCAAGGAAGAACAAGGAGACCATGGAAGTTTGAGTTTCAGAAGAGTCGTGTGTCATATCGGTAGCTGAAGAACTATTGTTGCTCACCATCTGGCTAGAACCTGCTGGGGGATCGAGCCGCGAAAACAGGAGAAGAACAAGGAAAGTGGATATCACAGGGGAAAATGATCAAGAGCCATCTCAGTAATTTAAGCAGGCAAAGTTGGCTATCGCTGAACTCTATTAGGAAAACATGGAATTGAGGCAGCAGCTAGTGACAAAGGCTACAGAAGCATCAACGGCACAGGGTCAAGAAGAGAACGTGGCATGGTTGAAAAGGAAGCTCAGAGAGGTGCAAGACACCATTGTACAGCTGCGAGAAGCACAGAGACTGGTGGAATAGAGGCATATGGAGCATCCTAGAGAAGGTGAAGCGACCGAGAAAGAAGCCTGCGTGGATCTCGCCAGCACGCAAAAAAAACAAGTTTAGCAGGTGTTCGTTTCCACATACGAAGAACATAGGAAAAATCTTGGCAATTTTAAGGGACACGTTTCCCAAAGAACTATACCATTTTGATAACGGTCGTGACAATTGAACAATTGCTTGTTGCACACTTTCCTCCATCAAATGAACATGTAATAGAAATCAGAGCCATTATAGGAGACATCAAGATCCTGAGAGACACTTGTTCGCTGAGACACATGATCAAAGGGATACAACGACAAATATTTTCTCCATATCAAAACCTGACCAATGATCAAATCCCAGTTGCAAACCTGAAATTGGTTTTGAGTGAATAGATATGATTATTGTCTATTTTTGGAAAGCACCATGCGAAGAGTCTCCGGCGCATGCTGCTCAGTTTTCCTAGTTTTAGGGTTAGCAATTAGGCAGCAGGGTAGCCCAAGCGGCGCCCTCATTTATATATTTCATCTTTTCGATGTAAGCTAGGTTGGTTGGCAAATTTGGTAGACGACATCTATTGTATGTAATTTGAGTTTTGAACGGAATTTAATGCAAAGGTCCTGCAACTTGATGAAAAGATTCTAGTTGTAATGGTTGGATGTATTGTGATTTCTTTCTCTGCGCATGTGCTTCCTGTTATATTTATTTCATATATTTTTCTGTCTATTTTGGAACGAAATTTTGAACCCGTGGATTCACTGTACAATGCCCCTTGTTCGCGCCACTTAGACAAAACGTTTTCCTTTAAAGATAACTGTTAAAGTTTAAGCTATTATTGGGTTACATTTCAATTTACTAGATAACAATAGCATAGATATGATCACTGAGAGAAACAAAATCACAAGATACACAAAATTTATCCTGGGAAACCCTCATGGGGAAGAAAACCCAGCAAAACTTCCTTAATATAGATATCCAATACAATGCAGAGACAATGAGCCAAACAACACAGAAATTCCTCTCCCAAGGATGTACCTCTCTCTCTCTTCCTTCTTCCGGCAACCAGTAACTGCAACTTCTTTCAATACTTGCACACTAGATGAGTGAGCTAATTGTGTGTACACATGAGGCGATGGCCTCTCTTATTTATATAATCTGGCAGGCGTTGAACTGGGGTGTATTTTCACTCGCTGGGTTGACTTCTCATTTTGGGTGGTTATAACAACTTTAATATATTATGGCGTTGACTTTTCATTTAGCCTATTACAATAAGGGTTTGACCAATCCGAAACAGGGGATTTGGTCATTTACAATACCCGACATGATCAATCCACAAAATGGGATTGATCTAATCAATAATAAATATATTTTATCTTTTACTTTATCCACAAAAGGGGATAAGAATATTCTTTGCAGGTACACAATATTTTAACACTCCCTCTTAACAAGAACGATATTCTTTATCTTTTGACAGGTCACTGGATGTCATCATCAACTGGGCAACATCATCAACTGGGTAACATCATTAACTAGATAATGAGAAGCATCCTCTTGGTTATCTGGAATCATTATCACTGATTGGCATATCTATAAATCATCGGAAGTTTTGTTCTCTTTATCTTTGTGTAGAAGAAACTCTTTCTTTCTTTCGTCTTCACACAAAAGATACCTCTTTCTTATCTTCACACAAAATAATATCTTATCTTCACACAAAATATGTCTTATCTTCACACATAAGATATTCTATAAGTTTTTCCATTCCTTTTGTGTTCTCCCTTCTCTTGTAGTCATCTATCTCACCTGTTGTTCCTGAGCTTATACTTTAAGGCTTTAAAATATACTGTCAAGGCATCTGAAACATAAAGAAGGTGTTGGTAGTTAAAAGAGAATTAGTTCTTTAGGCAAAGAAGCTATGGTTGGTTTCTGTGTTTTTTTTGTCTAGCTTCCAATCGTTCCTGGGCACTTATGTCCTATTCAATGGTTTCCCATGAACGTTCAAGTTCAACTCGGGTCGTGGTTGTCTCGAGGATAGTATTAAATAAGGATAATGAGATGATATTCTGATCAATGAGCCCGGGTTCTATATTAGGTTGTCTTGCAATAGGAACAGTCATGAGGAAAAGAAAGTTAAAAGATATGTTACTTTGTTTTTAAGGTTTGTTGTTTCTATTTTAGATTATATGAGAGAAGTTCCCAAATTGAATTAATAATATAATAATTTTAGAGGTTGTTTCCCTTTCCTGAGTTGAATTGAAAATAATAAATGAGATGAAAGAAAACATAAAGATGTTTAAACAATGTGAGGCATCAATCATGGAGGAATCTCACTTTGTAACAGAAGAAGAAAATAGACAAGAAAACTTTAATGAAGCATAAAAATATAGTGATCTGAATAATCCACAGGTCTTGTGCCTACTAATAGAAAACACAGAGGAAAATATGCAAACAATCAGATGACCAAATAACACATAACCACAGTAGATGTCGTAATAAATTGTAGTTTAAACATTCATCAAAGATATATAAGAAATGATGTTGAACATGAAATTACAGAGGAACACATGACTCAGGGTTGACAAAATATGGAATCTTCGTTCTGCATTGTCATTAATTCTTGTAAAAAAGAAGTCTCTCTACTACAATCGGCCAAAAAGAATCCTTCTCTAAGTATTTTGAAATTATATTTATACAAAATATCATCAACCCTAGACGCTCCTAGGTGCTAACGATTACAGAAAACAAACTTGAACCGTTTTGCTTGGCTAACTTTTACCTCTCTGTCACTCTGACAACATGAGCATGCATATGTTGCTTCATTATCTATTTGAAGTAACTCCTTCACTTGGTCCAAGACACTCAACGCACCTACTAAGAAAATGTACTAAACTTTTGGAAGGCTCTATCATATCCTTTGATTCAAACAAATACAACTTCCTCTTAATTTTCGGCAACTTTTCTTCAAACCTTTTATCTTCAAACTTTACTAATTGCAATTGTAAATTCAGTTTCACGAGCCATCTATCCATTAGGGTGACATCGACCTGTTTTAATTGTGAAATTTCAATTTGGGTTTCATTCAAATTCTCTTTTAGGTTCAGTTGATGTCTCGTAACATTGATATGTTCGAGTAGTCTAGGGTAGTCGCCCTTTCCAATGTCTAGCAATTTTTTATCTAACAAATCGAAATTATCTTCACATTCTTCCTTTCTCTCTTTGGCCATTTTCTTACTTTTAGATATATTGACCTCCCATACCTTCACCATGATATCACCCCTAATTTGTTCAGCGATAGTTAATTTAGGAGTTACTGGTACCTCTTCTTTAACCAAGAATATGACTGCCTTTTGGAAAGAGGCATGGGCTGTTGTAGCCTATTTTTCTTTGAAATCAATGCTCTCCAATTATTTACTTACATCCTGAAAATAGTTTTGAATGATCTCTACTTTTGAAAACAAGCTTTGTTGTTCTGCCTCTAGCTTATGGTGCACTTCCAGTNCTGTTAAATCTACCACCTGGCTTTCAGTAGAACTCAATTTATCTTCCAACTTCTTTACTAATTCCTCTTTTTGAATGACCTGTCCTTGAATGGATTGCATCTTCTTATACATCTCATCTAAACTAGACTTAAGTAGTTGAATCTCTTATTTGTCGACAACTCTGGCATGTTCCAATCCTTTATTTATTTCATCTTTAATATTTTTCTCTGTATTCTTTATTTGACTTTGCAATTGGGCTATCATTTGATTTTTCTATTGCTGCCTTGATTTCAAATTATCGACAGAGAATAAGTTGGTCATAGCAAAAGCCCCCAAATATCCTTCTACCTCCGTAGCAAATTCTTCCTCTTCTAGATTTTGTCCATTCACAAGTATCTGATGCTTTTTTACCATTGTAACTTCTTTCAAGTGCATTTCTTGTTTCACTATAGCCTTCCTTTTCTTACTAAAAAAGAAGTTAGATGAAGGTGTTTCTTCAAAAGAGATTGGTTCAAGATCACTTACATATATAGCTCCAATATGGGGAGTCCAAAAACTTGACTATAAAGGAGTCAAGGCTATAATCAGACTGCCTAACTCTGTGAATTGTGTTCCTTCTATTGTTTTGGGAGTATCAGAAAGAATAGTTGACGATAAAGGAGGAATCATTTGATCCAACTTTAAAGGTGTCTCGGATTTAAACCATGTTTCAGACTTTGGATGTTTTGTCTGTGAAGTTTCTGATCTTTGTGAAGACACTTCAGGATTCTTTGGGTTCTCCTATGTAGTCACTTTATCTTGGGATTTTGATTCCAAACCTGGAGATATTATTTCTTGTTCTGAAGGAGGGGTTATCGATTCCCCCTGTAGTATCTATGGAAACCCACTTCGTTTGTGCTTCTAGAAAGCAAGAAAGTTGGCCTGTAGGTCAAGGGGTAACGCTTGGACTCTTTCTAATATCTCCTCATATGCTCTGGCACCTTTTAATATGTCATCAAAGGGAGAGTCTTCATGCTCATATGTTTTCATGTTGAAATGAGCTAGATCATTTCCCACAATTTGATATGGGTCCTTCTTTCTGATTTCAAGATCTACCAGCTTAATGTCTTCTAATGTTGCGGCTTCCACTTTGGAATGGCCAAAATTAAGCAATGAAAACCTCCCAATCTGTATAGGAAAAACTGACCAGAATTTCTTTTGAGCTGCTTTTAACTCTGTACCAATGCCTCATTTTATTATCTGGTATGCCACTTCTCTGCACAACAGTCTGTCAAGGAGAGAATGAGGGAGAATTGAACATCCGAAGACTCTGACATAAGAGAAATTCTCTTCGATAAACCAATCTGCAACTATCTTGAGGTTTCCCATGATTTGCTCTAAAATCCGAGGGGGTGGGTTTCCATACAATATTTGGTGCACATGTATCACTACATAGTGACAGATTTCATAAAAGAAATTGTTTTCTTTCTCTTCCCATAGTTGAGAGTGATATAAATGGATGGGTTCTGCACAGGTTGGATTCCATTTCCAGTTAATCAATGGGAAATGGGTCATATAAAAGATAGCCTTCATGACATACGTTGCCATATAAAAATACATTGGTTCACCTTTTGACTTTTTCATTTGGTACTCTGCAATCTCCTTGGTTAGGTTATCTAAAAAAATCTTACCTGAGTTGAAAGTGTAACCCTTAGCTACCTCGTGTATAATTGGCACCCATTTTGCGGGGAAATGGGTAGGGATTTTCCTCCCAAATATTGTACATAACATAATTTCTATATAAACCATATATTCATTTAACGATGTTGTGGCATAAACGCCATGGGTATTAGGTCTAAATTTTGTTGGAATTCCCCACCATGCTTTGATTATATCTAGATAGGTTTGGTCGAATTTTGTACACTCCTTTCTTTAAAATTCTTCTATGAATTCAGCATTATAAATATATTTAGAAGAAGACAATATCTTGTACATTACTTGAATATGTTTTGGCCTGAACGAGCTGCCGACGACCTTTTGATGGTTCGTGATATTCCTGGTCTGCACATAGGTGTTCATCAGAGCCCAATTTAACATGTCATTGTATGGTATGAGCTTCGGTCGTGTATCTATTTTATGGAGCTCGGCCTCTGCTATATCTCTGAGTTTATTTTCATTCCTTTCGTTTCCAAAATCGTCTAGGCAATTCCTAACCTCATGCTCCAAGATTTGAAAAATTTGCATCCAGGACCAGACTGAATCTACAACATGTGGTGTGGTATCAGATATAACATTCGAATTTGGATTTGAACTTTCATCGGCGTCATCACTCTTTTTATGCGTTTTCCTGGGCGCCATGATACCTGTGATAAGAAGCGAATAGTTGTTACAAAAAAGAAGGCGTAAGCTTTCTCAAATACAACTTGCTAATTTGTTGAAAGTGAGAAAGAAATTTCAATTTGAAATCTTTATTCGCCTTCAACCTGTCTTAATTAGACTATGCTTATACGAGTGATAAATTCATTTGCCTTAATGAGGAGAGTACAACTAGAGATACACGTGTTACACTATAAGATATTTCATTAATATATAATAAATGTTGTCAAATATCGGCGATTCAAAACCAAGAGTTCGAATGAAATATCTCTAAAAAATCCTGAAAAGTGAAAATGCGAAAGACTAATTTATATCGTTAACCTTTGTTTTGATGTTAATTTAATCACACTTAAACACTTAATACTTTCGGGACTACATGCTTCGGGGTTTTTTTAATGAGATGCGTGATAATTCTCCAATTTCAAAAACGCGACTGATTAATCAATAGATTAAGTATGTTTTAAACCTTTAATCAATCACGATTAAATGGGATTTCGGGACTTATAGATCGGGATTTTGAGCTGTCGCTTGAGTCGAGATTCCCAAAAATTAAAAATTCGAAAAACTTAAATTATCGTTAAAACATTTTTTTTAATTATTCTTATTAACTTTGTTTAACTTTATTTAAAATTATTCTTCGTGACTTTGATATCGGGACTTTGGGGTTGTCATTAAAGATCAAACTGCATAGATAGCAGAACCTCGAAACCTGAAACTTAAGAAGCTTTGGACATTTGACTTTCTTTCAAGACCAAGGGCGGCTCCATAATATTTTCAGACATTCAGACCGTTGGATTGATCGAATGACCCTTTTTTCGACGGTGATTATCCAACTGCATTTTTGTTCTCTTTTTATTTAAATAAAAATGAAACTTCATTTTACTGTAAGATTATTTTTAGGAAAATATAAAGTTTGATTCAACATAAGCTCCTTCTAGGGATCTCATCTCCTTGCAGGACAAGAAGAACATGTAGAACGAGTGCCTTCTGTTAACACTCTGTAAATTCCTAGAGGTTGTAGGGAAAGAGGAAATCTACGAGAGGTAACTTTATCCAACCACTTTGAAACTGGAATCTATCCCTACCAGCTTCAGAGAGGGATCTCTCTGTATGATTTAGATGTGTTTTGAATTTAAGATATTAGGCTAGTTAAAAAAAAACAAGATTGAAAGGTTTGTTGTTTTTGTTAAGTTGGTTGAAAGGGCTTTACGCATCCATTGGGCTATGGGGTCTGTGTTATAGAGATAAAAATCTAACCAGAAAACAAAGCTTCTTTTCACAGGGCAAGACAATGCATTCGTTGGATTCTTTTAGCAGTAAAATGATGAGAAGCAAAAAGATGAGAATATCAATTAAAGTAAAGAAGCAATTAAGAATTTCTTTACTGTAACATCAGAAAATAAACATTAAGATCTTTCAAAGTCTGAAACAGGGTATACGAAGATAAATCCTACAACATGTGTTACTTTTAAATATTTAGATTTAGAAAACATTATGACAACTGAGCAAGAACACATTCAACATAGAAAAGAAAACATCACCAATGAATAACACGCAAGAATCTTGTGAAAATGCCTCTTTGTATTAATGGAAGATCTCTTGAAAAAGATTACAATCTTGTAGCTTGCAGGGCGTAAAGATCAACACTCAATACTTCAAAGTGTGAAGTATTTATAATCAACACTACAAACGATCCTGTCATTAAAGATCAGGACGTGGTAAATCTATTTTTAGCTAACTAACTTAACAAACTACAAAAATCTAGGAAATTGTTTGATGATGTGTCATAATTTCATGTTGTTTTCTCGGTGAACCGTTGGTGAGACCTCTGCACAACCTCTTCTGACTGGATAGCTGATGGGGCTTGGACAACTCGCGACTACTCAGTCAGATTGCAAATTTCTTCCCATCGAAGGTGACTGGGAATGCTGACTTTGAGCAATCTACGATATACTTCATCCATCTCCGTGTACTTGGAAAAAGTTGGCTTGGTGGTGAAGATGTATCGGATTTCATGTTGTATGCTGATGTCCAACTGTAAAGCATCCAAGAATGCCTTACCAGTGATACTGCCTTATATTCCTGAAAATTTTGAGATATCCTTAGCCACAACAGCTAGTCTCTTTTTGTAATCGGGGAGCGTCATCAATTTGTCATTTATCACTCTCACACCAAGAAGACCCTTCTTCTGTAGAGCCTCAATCTTTCTGAAAAACCTTTGCACTCCAAGGTCCATAGCCTGAACATTTTCTTCTAGTTGTAGCATCAGTCCTCTCTTGGTCAGGACTCTCTTGACCTCAAGGATGGTCTTTGTTCTATCTTCAATTCTCAAATCTTCCAGCTCTTCTCTGGTTTTAGAATTTAGGAATTCGATGGTTTTAGTAGCCTCTGTAGGCATCTCTCCCATTTCTGCTCTTATCTTCTCAATGGCTTGTTTGCTTATTTGTACCAATTCATTTTGCTCAAACATAATTTTCATCATTGGCCATATTTCATTTATGGACTTGGTGATGTTTGTCCAGACACTTTCTTTGACTTCGGCCAGAGTTTTGCCTGCCTCTGTTTGCTTCCGACGCTGTTGTAACTCTTGTTTGAGCTGGTCTGACACTTGTTTTTCCTTGGAGTAGCTGGTTTGGTAAGACGATTTGAGTTCCTGGAGGTTCTCAATCTCCGTTTTTAGCCTGCTAATCTCTGTTTCTTGCAGATTCATCTCCTCCATGGATTTAGTCAGTTCAACAGTCTTTTCCAGAGACATCAGTGGAGTTGCCGATGGAATTTCTGCTAGGGACATTGTGCTCACTCCTGAGAGTGGAACTGCACTCAATGGAATGACTTCCATGGGTTTTGACTGCTCTTTCTCTTTCACTAGTTTCTCCAGTTCAGCTTCCATCTCCTTCAATTGTCCATTCTGCTCCATGATCAGCTTAAGCATCTCATCTTTTTCTCCTTTTGTCTCCACTATTTCCTTTGCTTGTGAGTCTACTGTTGGTGGAAAATTCAATTGTTTTTTCAAAGATGCTATGTCGGCATTTTTCTTCTTGATCATCTCCTCGACTGCTTTCACATTCGAGGGATCATATCTGATCTTGAGGACCATCTCTTCCAATGTCTTAATCCTATTATCCTTGGCAAAGGATGATATTTTTTCCAACTTCAGCTGAGTCTGGACATTGTTTAGAGATACCTGTAGCTTGGATGCAGCGGTGGAAGCATTGGCCAATGTGGAAAACACCATTTCTCCAGTCTTCCTGTGCAAATCCATTTGATCAGCTGAATGCACATCTTTAGTCTGGAATTCGAAAGTTTCCCTTTTGTAATCAGTGATTACCTTTGGGTCTGGCACCTATGCTTGGAGAAATTCCATGTGTGTTCTACCCTTCTCAGTGTAGAATGTCGATAGAATTCTGTGTTGTGCAGTCGATGTTTGCTTCCAGAACTGAGCATATGTGTTGTTGGTCAGCGTCTGATTCTTTTTCTTGATCAAATCGTATTTCTCAAAGATACTCAGCTTTGGTCCTGCTTTGCCTGGCTGGTTGACTGGTGGAGTATCTATAGGATTCTTTGGAAATACTGAGGTTATGATCTGCTTGTTGCTTGCACTAAGGAGTGACCAATCCACCTCCATAATTGTAGTGGATGGAATTTCCTTTTCTCCAGCCATGTCAGGTGCTTGAGTGGTTTTCAGCCTCTTTGTGTGCAATTGGAACTCTTCAAATGATACTTCAGTGACAGAAGGCGAAGTGTCCTTCCTGGGCCTTTTCTACTTTGGAAACTGTGGTGTAGTCATCTGTGAAACAGTGACCGAAGGGTCATGTTGTTCTATTTCAACCAGAGTGCTCATCTCCCATTCTGTTTGGTTTGAAAACTTCTCTACCTCAGGCTCAGATATGTGAACATACGGGATATTCTTCTTTTTTATCCTCATCTTGGAAATTATCTTGCACGGATCATAGTGCCATGTGAAACTAACAAAAAACTTAATTTCCTTTAGCAGTCTGTCTGCATCCTCCCCGGCGCCTCGACTGTTGCAGATGAAAGACCCAATATTCTCTTTGATTATGAGTTGTTGCTTCTTCTTCGAAGACACTAAATGTATGTCGTCTAATTTTATCATCTTCCTTATGTATTCCAAGGAAAAAATTCTAACAGGTAAGTACCTGGGCAATTTATATGGGGCCAACTCACACCCATAAGCTCTGATCTCGGTATGATTTTGGTACAGGTACCAATCACCAGTCTTTGTAAGGTCCGAGAGATGTAGAATCCTCTGAATTTCTCATTAATTCTGGGTTTGGGTCTGTCGTTGAGCATACTCACCACTAGGTGGTAGAACTGCTCAATGAACTGCTTGAAACTGAATTATGTGGAGTTATGTCTGAGCGGAGAATTCCATGTTGTTACTGCATGTGGTTTACCATCTTCATCCATATTTTGCATAGAAAAAGAAAATTTGTCTGTTTGGAAGAAAACGAACAGGTATGCCAGTATTGAAGAATACCGGAACATGCCTTCTGTGGCGAAATTTATGAATTGTTCGTGAATGTTGTTCGCCAGGAACGTGCTGAAGTTGAACTGTGTAGTCGGTTTCTCATCAGTGGAGAAAATGGACAAAAATCCCAAAATGGATTCATTCACCCATTGATCTGAAAAATATCCAAGCAAGGCACAAAGTGACGTGATGACCTGGTTTCCTTTTATTGAGAACAGAGAGGAAGGATAAGGGGGGTTTGTAGTGGGGAGCTGAGCAGACTATGGGAGAAAAAGATAAAAAATCTGAGCTCTTTGGGGGAATGACAGCTTCTGGTAGAGTTCTGTGATGATTTCGAGGTTGAAGGGTGAGGCGGATTCGGCTCTAGATATCTACATCATCTGGTCAATGGTTTCTGGTGTGATGAGGAAAAGAATTTTCTGGGATGAGGACACAATGGCTCTTTGTTCGGGGATATAATGGGCTTGGCACTTGAGGGCGAATTCTGGGAATTGGTGAATCTGGGGGAAGAGATACAGGGGTAGGTTGGACTCCTAGAGCCCAATTTCGTTTCTCTGGTCAAGGAAAACTTCTTTGAGCCATGACTGTAAGTCCGCAAAGTCGAAATCACATCTGGTGTCTACAATTAAATAGTCTTTTTAGACCAGAGGAATCCTGTCAAGGTCGAAAAGAGGCGGGAGAAAAGGATTCTCCTCACCTTCTGTTCTCTTTGATTTTGGTGCCATCAATGTAACAACACCTACAAATAAAACAAAAGTTTAGCGGGGACGAATGTAGATGTGGGCGACTGACTGTAACGGAGAGGAAAATAGGGAAAATTCTCTGGTGCGACGACTAGGTAAATGGTGAGGGAATGACGGGTGAGGGTAGTTTTGAGCAAACGGATACCCGTTGGGCACGTGAGACAGGTAAGCAGGTTAACGGATAAGTTAGCCAATAATAAATGGCCAACGGGTCATTTAAAATGTGAGATGGCAGGTGACAGTGACTGAAGTATATGGCTGAGTGACATGGTCGGTATTGATTGGGGGGAAAGACCGTGGCGAAGGGACTTTCCATGGGTGAATGAGGGAGAAAGACTGACAGATTTATGGGATGTGACTCTTAAGAAAAAGGTGGATAATGACGTCCTGAGGTGACGAGGTATGTCAGATAGTAATAGGTGGTGAGATTCAGAACCAATGGATTCATGCCGTGTATAGATAGGGGGTCCGCCAGAGAAAAATTCCANCTAGAAAGACTTGTCCACTGTAGATCTGGGCGTGAACATCTGAGACGTTCATACATGAGTTGTGCATAATTGTGAGCGCAAAGGCATATGCACCCATAAAATTTTAGGATGAGTGCATATTGTGGGTTTTTCCCGAGATTTTCCATGTTTCCATCACCAAGGGGTTAAACATCAAACCTTTTAAACCTCAAAGACATGGTTCAACATTGATCATCAAGCTGGTTTTATTGAAATAAAGCAAAATACCCTATGTTCTAACCTAACTACCTATGACAATTAGCCCAGATTAAACTATTGAACTAAGAAATTACTCTATCTTGGGGCTATCTGACCAAGATTAGGTAGTCTGGTCAGATTTATTCACTAACTAACCTATATCACTTGGCTAAGATTAAACAATTTAGCCAAGCTTATCCACTACTCCTATAAACATCAATTTAAAATAACTTGGCCATGCTTGAAAGGTATGGACCAAGTCATTGTTATTGCATGGGGCT
>SNQJ01S0217393.1:0-15396 GCA_010110895.2 Picea sitchensis | reverse complement strand
CATACGGCATCCAGCCCTTCAAGGATGAGGTATTATGTGATGTTTCCCCACTGGATGTCTGTGATGTTCTCTTGGGCCATCCATATATGTGGAAGTGCCATGCGATCTATGAGTCTCGACCCCGCAGTGTCATTGTTACTCTGGGGGTCATATCTACAGGATACCAGAGGTATTTCCACTACTGTCCCACCTAAACAATGCTACAAGGTAGTATCTCATACTACAAAATTTTTGAATTCATCTTCTTCACAATCTGTTCGAAAGGTGAACATAAGGATACTGCAACCACTACAACCTCGACCCAAGCACCTTATATACAACAGAAGCAGGTCGACAAAACTGTAGCAAAGCATCAAGATTCCTTCTACACACAGACACCTCATGTATCGCGACTGGTCAAACAAATTCAACCCTGCCAGCAATAGGTTCGTGACAGCCTTCCATAATGCAACGTCTCCAGAAAAGCAAGCAGCGCACCAATATTTAGTTATAGTAATTTCTTTCCCCTCTCCCTCGGGAACTCAACGCAATGGAGACCATTGCTTCCTAAGGAAGGAGGATTGATCCATTTGGATTTTGGTGGCCACCCACCTATCCCAACTGAATCATTTTGGCAGTTTCAACTTGGTAGTTTTGTTTCTAGTTTTTGAGTCCCAAACTTTCGGGACCATTTTGAGGCCCTAAACAACGTTTTTAGGGCTCGCTGCAGTCATCCTATTATTCCAGTTAGAGCCTGATAGAAAAATGTGTATTCCTTGGATATACCTTTCCAACTAGCTATCATGCACCCCAAACAAAGATCGTATGCCAAAGTTACGCCCCTGGAAAGTTGATACACCAAACTACCCAAAACGGGGTCCACAAAACTGTTGGATTTTCATCTTCCGAGGTTAGGGTTTTGGATTTTCCTTATGTTAAAAAGGCCTTTAGAGCCTCATTGTAAACCATCTTCTTGAGAATGCGAGTAGAGGACACATCTCTTCTCAAAGATAAGATGCCACCATTCTAGCGAGTCTTTCACTCTGTCTTTTTACAGTCTTTGTATATTTTTGCTCATTAATAGAAAATTGTGTATTATTGTATCTTTATGTTTATGGTGGAATCTCTGATATATTTATGTTATATTATTGGATATCCGAGATATATCTGTATATTTATTTATTATATCTTCGCTCTCATTTCATGCCGAAAATAATCTGGATCATATTTCTCCTGCTTGGCAGAGCTACAATCCTCTAAAGCATTTTTCATTTAACTGGAGTGAATTCCCTTCACTTGGACCATCATTTCATTCCCTAGGTGACTATATCAATTGATGGGCACTCAAATTCTTCCCTGGGTGATTTTTCTCATTTCTTGGGCCAGATTTCTTATTATTGTGACGAATTAGTGTTTGTTGCGATCAATTCCATTTCACCTCAGGTCGATTCAACTATTATTGGTGATTTTTTCTTTGTTGGGTGACTCATCACTTTGTTGGTTGATCTTATTTTGCAAATGTCGGTCATGACTCCTTGTTGTCTGAAAGTTCGGTGACAAAGATGCAAACAGTGAGCTCTCCAAGTTGTGTGTGGGGTTGAGTATAGATTTGTCTATTGACAAATCTCCATACTAATATCCATTATTTTGTATCACAATGCCTTTCCTACACAACCCAAACTTCTCTCACATTCACTCCAAGAAAAACAAATTTTGAATTTGAGAGGAAACGATTTCTACCAAAAGAACAGATTTGAGCATTTTTCAAGAAAACAATATGACTTGGCTTCAAGAGCTTTATTTTTCCATTGATAGGAAACAAATGGGCTTGACATAAAGAAATGTATTTTCTCTTTTGTTGAAGGAAACTAAATAGCCATGGTGGAAAATATTGGTGACGGCCTTTGAATAAATCGATTGTGGCGGGCAAGAACAACTTGCCACTAAAAGAATGTATTTGGGTTTGGGATTAGGAATCGATGGCCATTGCTTTAAGAAATCATTCTGGCCATTAACAGCCAATTATTTCCTTGGGATTCAAGAAATGGTTACTTCTTTTGAAAGAAAATTGATTTGGCTCTGGAATATACGATTGAACAAAGTCGCTAGATGAAATTTACCAAGCTCAAGAAGATGATTCTGCTAAATGAATTGATCAGTTAATGAAACCCCAACAATAAGAGAGACTTGAATGTTGGAAGGTAGCAGTGCTTGAGAGGAATGCCTCCACTAGTATTGAAATATTAGAAAATTCTAGTTAGTCAGTCTTCATGCCTCCTAGCATTTTCGAACAACAAGAAGAGAGAACTCACCATTAAGAGTAGAGTTATTGGTTTGGAGAATAGTTCATTATGGGTTCGTAAAGAAACCATAGTCGGAGCATACTTCTTAGCAGCCATTGTATCCTTTCTAATCATTGTCAATATCTCCAAGCAATGAAATTTTAGAGGTAGAGAGAGAGAGGAGGTTTGTAAGCAGTTTTGGAGTCTTCACAATAATTCTATAATCTCTTGAAGAGACCTGATTAGCATACTGGACAATAGGTTATACAGAGTTCTCAGTGACAGAATTAGAGAATGGTTGGCTCAGCAAGAATTGATCTGGATTATTTTGGGGAATGATATGAAGGCAAAAATATAACAGAGATAAAAAAAAATACACAGAGATATGGCAAGGAACACAGTAATACAGTAAAGCTTAGATTCTATTAATGACTGTCTGAAATACAAAAGACTATAAAATGAAAAAACACGAGCTAGCTAGAATGGTGGTAGTTTATCTCTTAGAAGAGATGTGTTGGCTATGCTCATTCGCAATAATTTGAGTACAATGAGGCTCCAAAGGCATTTTTAACATAAAACATAAATGAGAAAAACCTAAACATCCAAAACCCTAACCCCGGGAGATGAAATGCCAAAAGGTTTGTGGGCCTCGATGGGGGTAGTTGATATGTCAAGTTCCTAAGGGCATAACATTTTCATATGATCTATGTTTTGGACTCAAGATACATTGTTGGAAAGATATAATCAAGGATTACATATTCCATTTGTTAGCATATGCCTTTGATTGCTTTCTAGGCTTTTCTGAGCCCGAAAAATGTCGTTTAGGGCCTCAAAATGGCCCCAGAAGTTTGCGACTCGAAAAAATGTAAAAAAATGCCAAAATGACCACCGATATCCACCTGGATCATTTATCCACCTTTAGTAAGCAACGGTATCCATTGCATGAAGTTCCCACATCATATGAGGAAACTTCGATTAAATCTGACTACTGGTGAGCCACTTGCCCTGATGAAGAAATTTCCCTGCTTTGACAACCCGATGGAGTTTGATATTCTGTTGGAGAGCGTCCTTTATCTTGGTGTCCATGATCCGATCAAGTGTCACATATTCGATGTAGGAAGGATTGATATTTTTAGGGGCCAATTGTTCGACTGCATCGGAAGTGTCCAAGAGAGGTGGAAAATATGGTCAAAGCAGTTCCACATTAAATACTAGGTGCAAGCCAAGGAAAGGAGGAATACTTAACTCAAAATCATTCTCACCCACAACCTTGGTGATGGTGTAAGGCCTGTATCGAAGTCGAAAAAACTTTCAATGGGGTCTTGTGAAGCACTCTTTCTGCAAATGCAACCAGACCTTATCTCCCACCTGAAATTTGTGCGATACCTGATGTTGATCGTGGCTTTGCTTGTACTTGTAATTGGATTTCTTCATAATATAACAAACTTGTTTTTGGATGCGTTGGATGTGCTCAAAAAATTTGGTTGCTCTATCAGCCTCAGTTTGAGCATGGGAGGACTCTTCATGTGTGGTTGCAATGGGCAGAGTTATGCCAATGGGGGAAAATGGTTGGAACCCCAAGAAAACCTGAAAAGGGCTATGGCCAATAGAGTTGTGAAGGGATCTGTTGTAGCTATGTTGAACATAAGGAAGGATTTCATCCCATGTGCGTGAATGTTTGGAATTATACATCCTCGGGATATGAACAATCATCATGTTGGCTACCTATGTTTGTCCATCAGTCTGTGGGTGGAAGGCAGTTGATTTGGTCAGCCTTGTGTCCATCATCGACCATAGGTTGGACCAAAAAGTGCTTAGTAACCCACTGTATTGATCGGATATAATAGTTTGTGGAAGCAAAAAATTAACCCAAATATGTGTGAAGAAGATCTTAGCAGTGGCCTCGGCTACGATGCTCTTCTTGTAGGGTGCCAAAATTTGCATCTTAGAGAATCGATCAACAACCATGGAGACACAGTCATTCCCATGCTTGTTTGAAGGCAAACCGGACATGTAGTCCATCGAGATGGACTCCCAAGGCCTATCTAAAGTAGGGAGAGGGGTGCATAGCCCCTATTTCTTGATGGCGATCTTGGCAATGGTGCATGTAGTACAGGATCCAAAGTACTTTCGAATATCTTGTCAAAGCTACGGCCAATAAAAATGATTTTACAGTATTCCCACTGTCTTTTCTACACCAAAATGTCTCATTGCCCACCTGTAATGAGATTCCCATATCAGCTTGGCACGCTCGCTTGAAAGAACACGGAAATGGATTAGATGGCATAAAAATCCATCATGGAGATGAAAGATGGGAATTGTTTTGCCTATGCTCCATGTATGATAGGAAGTAGCGAAGTCAGAGTCATTATTGTATAATTTTGGCCATCCATGTGTCTCATGTCCATATGAGTTAAGAACTATGGTTAGCATTTCCATCAGGGGAAGACTGAGGCAATATGTGACATGGTTGGTCGTTGTGAATTCCATTGACTTGACACTCGATGCTCCTCTTCTTATATCCTAATAGAGGAGTACAAAGACATATTCGCCTCACCTACTGGGGTGCATGTGATATATCCTTTGGAATGAGATTTAGGCCCACCTTTACCATACTTTTGTTGTTGTGGATTTGCAGACCCAAACACCCACTTGTTCTGTTGCTTGAACTTCTGCTCAATTTTGACAGCATATTGGTAAGTGGCTCCCAACGACGAGATGTCCAAAAACTTCATTTTAGTTTAGATGTACTTGTGCAGAGCCTCATGGTATTTTAGGACCAGATGTCGCTTAGAGTATTTGATACCCATCTTGGTGCGCAAGGTATGGAAAGTATTAGTGAACTCCGACACTGTTTGGCCTCTCTCTTGGTACAGTGTGGTCCATCTCATGTACTGGTCATCATAACTTCCAACAGGGTAATAATTTTCCTCCAGTGAATCAACAAAAGCCACCCAAGTGGGTCCTGGACCAAAACTTACAGACACATCCTCAACATGTTGTACACAATAACTCTCCCACGAATATTTGACATGGAGAAGGGCCTTAAGGAGCGTGAAGGTGATCTTTTCACTATTGGAAAATTTGTGGACAAAGAAATAACCCTTTAGCAGATTTAACCATTTTTCCAAAGTGTTGACGTCTATATAGCCTTCAAATAAATGAATATCAAACTTAACTTGTACCTCGAAATGTGTCGCACCTTCGAAGTGACTGTTGGTTGAAGGTGCCTCCTTGTTGTCGTTAGTTGTTGAAGGATCTAAGTGAAATTATCCATCATCTTGTTCCTTTGTCATGCAAGGGCTTCCTCGAGCAACAGTTTCAAAGGATATCTTGTCTCATCATCCCTATTTTCTTCCACTATGGAAGGTTGATTGGTCGTATGAGAGTGGTTTTCCTCAAGGGAAACAAGCTCGAGACCCAATTCTCTATACCCTGACCTCGTCGGGGACATGCACTGAGAATGATAAGGAGCAGACCGCTCTGATACCGATGATTCGGATTATTTTGGGGAACAATATGAAGGAAGAATTATAACAAAGATATAGCAAATAAATACACATAGATATGGTAAGGAACACAATAATACAGTAAATCTCATATTTTATTAATGACTGCCTGAAATACAAAAGACTATAAAATGCAAAAACACAAGCTAGCTAGAATGGTGGTAGTTTATCTCTGAGAAGAGATGTGTCGACTATGCTCCTTCGCAAGAAGTTAAGTACAATGAGGCTCCAAGTTCCTTTTTAACATAAAACTTAAATGCAAAAACCCTAAACATCCAAAACCCTAACCCTGGGAGATGAAACGCCAAAAGGTTTATGGGCCCCGATGGGGGTAATTGATACGTCAACTTCCCGAGGGCGTAACTCTTGCATACGATATATTTTTGGGGTGCTCAATACACCATTGGAAGGTATAACCGTGGAGTACATATTATGTTCAGCCTAGCATCTGCCTCCAGCAATATCTCAAGCGTTGTCGAGCCCAAAAACCTTCATTTAGGGCCTCAAAACGGCCCCAGAAGTTTGGGACTCAAAAAACTGTAAAAAAATTGCCAAAATGGAAACTAGTCTTTGAGCATATGGAATAGGTGGTTGGCCATTAATATCCACCTAGATCAATAATAAAGAGTTTGCATTCCATTTTCCTCTATTTCCTTTTGTGTAGGTTACAATCAATAGAAGGCCTTGTATATAGGAGAAGAAGAGAAGGGCCTTGTACTGGGCAAAGGAACAAAGGCCTATTGGCCTTTCATAGGACAAATCCCTTTGTCAAAGACTAAGATAGAGAACATATTTTAAAATTTTGCAAAGGATCTATCTTGGTGAAGCGAGTGGGATACAAGTCCCTTGTTTACGGATCATCTATTGTAGGTCTAAGTAGTGGTTGAGTCATGGTCTCTACATTTGATTATAAATGAAGATAAAATCATGTTGGTTGGATAGAACAATATAAGAAACCTCCAATGGGTATTTTTGAAATATTCTTAGTTGAATATCATTTTTTCTTTGAGTAAGATTGGAACCTTACCTTGTATGACACATTTAGAGCTCGACTCTTGACTTAAAATGGATTGGTTTTTGTTTCCAAATTTATAAGTTGAATTTTAAGGTTTTACATTGGTTGTAGTAACACACCATGTCTCCTATATTTATGTGGTATGTATTAATATTTCAAAGTAGATTTAAATAGTCAAGCATAAATTGGGTTTCATTTAGAAGATTAGAATTCTCGAGCTCCAATATTGTGATTTATTTGGGTTTCAATGCAACTATGTTTACATGGCTCCTCTCCTGTATGAAAACACTTTGAAATTTGCAGAGTTAACCTACTTCTTGATTCATATTGTTAAATATCTCCAGTTACCCATTGAATAATATTTCTCTTAGTTTGGTTGATATAATGAATGTTTCATTTCTCATGTTTCATTGAATTTATTTCTCTTTTCAAGGGGTTTGACCATAAAAACATGCACATGTATCACCAATTTTGTTTGGGTGTAATCCACTCAAAATCCTAACATTAGATCTATAATACAAATGATTCATTTCCCAGCAAATATAGACAATTCTTATCTCCAACATTCTTATTGTTCGCTACTATCGATCCACTCAATAATTAAGGTTTTTGCATGCATTTTGGTCTTGTTATTAGATGATCCCTAGTGACCCATATACAATATCGAGCAAATTAACTTTTGAACACCATTAAATTTGTATCTCTTCATTTTAAATCACATTGAGATGTTGATTGTGAGTTGTGACTCTTAGCCATCGTGTCCTCCACAAGCAATGCATGTCAACCTTAAGGCCAAATTTATGTTGTACTATACATACATTTTTCATATACTAAAGACACAATATGCCCTTGGTCTTATGGGCATTCAACTGTATTCTTATTTATTCTATATATAATAAACTTTAAAGTGTTCCTCCCATCACACAAGCAATAATAATTTATGACATGTTATTGGGTATGTGTTATATTCTTTACACGATGAAATCTAGTGTTTTCATTGCGCCGGGGGTTGCAGGGGGGGTCATAGGGGGGCGTAGACTCTTCATCTCAACCCTTTGCGCGGGGGTTGTGGGTTAGCACCCCCAAAAAAAAATGGTGATTTTTATGTCTGTTTTTAACGGGTTTTCGACACATGGTTTTTGTCAATGGTTTTCTAATTCTGGTTAAGGAATTAGGGTTGTTGACTAATCCGGGTCAATGGATTATGGGTTTTGGATGACACGGGATATTATGTATATTGTATTGTAAACAATGAATATAGATTATGAATAAAATATTAGAGGTGCGGCTCTAAACCAGGTTGTTGGTTTTCCCGGTTTGGGTTTCTAAGGTAAAACCTTTGTGTAATGTGTGTGTGTTTGTGCCATTGTATATTTTTTTATTTTATTAAGAATATGTTTTCAGTAACTAATTGTACAAGGTTAAAATCTACACATCTAGGGCCTTGAAATTGTCTCTGCTATGTGAAATGGTTGATCTTTTGGAGGTGCATCTTGTTTCATAAATAAAATATTGCAATGCCATGTGATTCCCATGGTATATAAGGAACATCACTTTTGAGCTAAAAGAACTTTTGTAGGCTTGATGTTCTTGTTTTTGGTAGGCTTGGTGTTCTTGTTTTTGCAACGAGGAGTTCAACCTTCCTAGTTTGACATTCACGAATTATCCAGAGATACTGAGCTTCTTATACATAAACCTGGAATCCCTTCAACCATAAAGAAAAACTATTTTCAACGTTACATGCTAGATACATCATTTCCCTTGATTGGTGATAAGTTGTTCAAGATTGCTAGTGAAAGTATTAAAACCTTATAAAAAGGCAAGTAATAGTCTGTTAATTATAATTCCACACACAAATTTGTTTTTTTGGTTGTCAATAAAATGTTGATACTATAGTGAATGTAGTCGTTATGGATCTATCCATATCAATAAAATCTAACAGTCCATTACATGATTTAGTATGGTATCCTTCGATGTATATTTCTCTTATATTAACAACAAATTGATTTTGTACAGCTCGCAATTCTTTTGGCTAAAATTGAATAAAAAATAATTTTGACATAGTGGTCCATCTCTGAAAAGTACAAACTTTGGATAATGTAGAAAAGATGTGACCCAATACAACCAATCATAACTAGCCTAAACCAATATCATATCCAATCCCAAAACCAATCATCCTCTCTCTCACATGCACACACACCAATCCATCTCTTGTCCTAATTTTATCTTACAATTTGATCTAGAAAATATAAAATGATAAATTGGTTTTCTACCTCTACTCGTGATTTTTATTTTTTAGTTGTTTAGCAAGTATTGGTTTTCGTTGTAGCATGACCTGTTGAAGGTAGTATGTATATTTTTTCAACAGTTTAATTTTCTTTTTTAGGCAGCCCTTACAAATTATATGTTGATTGTTTTAATGGAAATCATACTCAGTGGTAAGAGATCATAATTCTAGGCATCTATTCATCCAAAAATGATAGTTTTATAGTCTCACCATTTAACCAACACAAAAGTCTCTGTAACAAATATAACCTTGGCCCTTTATTGACAAGAAAATACTCGAACAATCAATTTGTCGTCGAGTCGGTCCAAAATACTAATGAAGTCAACTACCCAGAAGTCGATATGGGGAAAGAGTTGAAAGAAAAATGAGCTCGGTTGAGTCGGAGACAAGGCAAGTCGACCAATTCGATTTGACCAAATTTGGGTCGACCGAGTCGAATCAAGTGAATGTCGGGTTGACCAAAAGAGCCAATCCTACCAAAAGAGACCAAGAGTCTAAGGGAGGGCGGATTAAGTCGACCAAAGATGCTTATCAGTCGAACGAGTCGAATTGAGATCCAGATAAAAAGTTAAAGGGAAAAATCGATAACCAAACGCGAAGGGGAAACTTGGCAAAGTCGGGTTTAGCAACCAGTTGCTAAGTAGAAAGTCCACATGGGAATTTGATAGCCCGGGGCATATTAAAACATTACGGGACATATTCAACAACAAGATATGTAGAAAAAATGTTTTGGAGTGATTTTTTGTGACCCACGATGCACAAAAATGTAGGGAAGTCGATTGAACGTTCGTTGTGTTTTGGCCGCAACAACCCCCTTTTAATTTTGCTTTTGCAAGTGAAAGGAAAGGGCCCCCCTACTAAAATTTCAAACCTATTGTCTAATCCTCTACTTCTTGAGCCTAATGCTATATCTTTGCCTATGTTGAGGGGTTGGGGGTTTTATCTTGATGGATGTTTATCTTTGATTGGTGTTGATTATTCCTTTCGATCTTATGATTTCAAATGTCTTCATGATGCTTATTGACCTATGATGTTTCATTGACATTTGTATGATAGAATTGATGTGCCATCTTCTAACCGTTTGTTGATTCCTAAGTGCCTGGTGATCTGAAGTGGCTACATGGTTTGCTTTATTGCATGTCCTAATTAACTAACTCAAACTATGCATCTTCCTGCTGACTTTTTTGTACTTCATGTTTTCATCTTTTATATCGTCATATGCAGATTCTACGCACTTGTTTTGAACTCTAAGTATAAATTGCATATTTGTTGATCCTTCTTTTGAGTTGAGACTTGGCACATGACCAGGTTTGCAGAGACATTTATTTCACATGGTCGCTCCAATCTTGATAGGCCTATGGGGGAATATCTTTATCCTTGTCAACGACCTAGACCTTGATTCTTGCCTGGTTTCTCGTTATTAGGAAGCGAATTACCTTCGCTTGCACTTGCCTCAATGTTCGAATCCCCAAATTTGTCAGACATGTCTTCCTCGCAATCTTGTCTTCGAACCTCCTCATATTGGTTTGTATCAGGCTCTCTCTTGGTCTTACCTCTCGCCAAAATCCTCACCATAATTCCATTCATCTTTCTGGTTGTGAGTGCTTGTCGTATGGTTGCCTGATGCCTCTTAGCTATCTCCTGCATGCACGGTGGTCTGATGTAGAGGCATTTTCTTTGACCTGATCGATCCTCGCTACTCGCAATCTAAGTGTGTATGCCCTCTTAGATGTGTATATTAACCAGATTAATTTGTCGTCTGTGCTCGGTTTGAATCAACGTCCAGGTTTTGCTCATAGTAACTTGTGACGTTAAAACGTCATATGAAGTGTCATCCTTTTTCCTTCTTCTCTGTCACTTCATTGCAGCTTAAGCACCACATTCTTGGTCACCATATGCCTCGCTCCTCTCCATAGTATCTAATTTCCTAATTCCTACCCTATAAGCCTTTTTCTAAATTTTGGCCCCTAGGTGTGGAACCCTGACCAGTGGAACCTAGGAGGATGAAACCCCAACTTGCATAAGTTTGGTCCTAATTTTCCTAATTTGTATTTATTTTGTTTTATTTTGTTTTATTTATCTTTTGTAAATATTCTTATATGAATTTTATTTTATTTTTGCACATATTTTTATTTTTATTTAATTTTAATTTAATTTTCATTTTCATTTTCATTTCCATTTTGTTATTTTTGTAAATATTCATGTATATATCTTATTTTATGTATTTTATTTAATGTATTTATATTTTTAATTATTTTTGTAACCTTGTATTTTTAATTAACTAACCATTTTTTACCATTAAACAATACATATTATATCATAAATGAATGTAAAAAAAAAAAATAGAAAAACAAATCAAATTTCCAATTTTAATTTAAATGCATTGGAATGTACATCAAAAGTATATTACAATATAATTATATTATATTATATTATAATATAATTTTAATGGTTCATTGGAATATTAATTTAATTAAACAATAATTGAAAAGCGTGGATGAATGGTGGAATATGTTAAATGTTTTTATTATACATTATTCCCACAAGACATGGTCGGGAGCGGATCGTCGGTGTCATGATCTGTGAATCCACTCGTTTTTACCACGCTCACCAGCATGAAAAATTGTGATGATGAAACATGAAGACATGGCCTTACCTTGAAATGAAATATTATTTCAATTGTCTTTTCGAAAACGTGCCTTAAAATAATATTTAAGAAAAGAAAAGAAAAAAACACTTTTGTTGTTTCCTTGAAATGCGTGCACACCGTTTGAGATTAATTATTTTAAATTTTCCTAAGAGACATGCACTGGTCGGTGAAATGGAAGTGAAGTTTTCGTCGACGAAATGGCTATAAGTTGGAAGTGTGGGTTGATAGGTGATAAGTGATTGTCGTCGAGGAATATAGTGAGGTGAAGTTAGAACATGTAGGTGCATATCTCGATGATGAAGCTTGGGGACTTAGGAAATATTATACGGACTTTGTCCAATGTCGTGCTTAGGGGGGAAGATTGTTGTATATATATATTTGTCTTTTATTTTTGTATATAGTTTTAATTTATTTATTCATTTTTGTTGTTTATTATTTATTTTATTGTTGTTTAATTTCTATTTTTAATTATTTGTTTTATTTAAATTTTTTAATTTTTTATTAATTTCATTTTTTAGTTTTCATGGATAACTAGTTTTTCATAGGTTAAATGAATAAAAAATATGAATGGGCCTAATGGTTAAAAATGTGTGTTTCTTCCTTAGAGGTTACAGGTTCAAGTCCAGTGGGGGGTAGGGTAATTTTGGTAATTTTTATTTTTAGATTAATAGGGATAGTTAGATTAGTTTAATTTTTATTTTCTTTGGTTGTGAGTAATTATTTATTTTCTTTTTTTAATTTGTAAATAATGTAAATAATTTTCTAATTTTTATTTTTATTTTATTGTATATTATTTTATTTTTAATTATTTTCCTAATCTTAAAAGAGGGGAAATTAGAGAAAATCATGCTACAAGCAACGGGTCCCGTGACCGCATGGGTTCTTAATCAAACTATCCATAGGGGTTAAGCTATCTAATCACTAATTGTTGATCTCTTACGCAGGTGGGATTTCTCTTTTTGCAAGTTCAAAAATCAATGATCCAGATTAACCCACGGGCTTGATCAATGGTTGTTGAGTGATGATTTTAAATGACCATTACTTTCACTACATGTGTCAGAATGAGGCCCGTGATACCTTGTTCGAAAGGTATCAAATAGAGGAACGCAATGATACAGGTCCCCACACCATACAAGTGACAAAAGGTGACATAAAAAGAAATAAAATAGCAGACCACAAATTCTGAGGAAAAAATGACCATACCAATTTCCAACAGTCATATCTAGGGCTAAGAGTAATGAAATCAGGACCAAGATAGCTCGATAGAAAGATGGAGAAGAGAATAAAATGATGGGATCACAAATATTGGCAGATGTTGAGTGGAAATTTCCCAAAAATGCAAAACACAGAGGGAACCCGAATCTGGTTGAATAACTGGCTATGCAGACTTCAAGAAGCCTTATCTGAGGCTACGAGCAATGGAATCAAACCAACAATATCTCAATGGAAAGATGAGACAAAGGAAAAGAATACAGAAATATCCTAATTAGCAGGCAAAAGATAGAAACTTTCGAGGAACGGAAGATAACACCAATGGACAGAGTTAGTGATTGTTTTTTAACGAATATCATTTGTAAACTGCCTTAGGGAGAAAATGATCACTCATGAGTCAGCTCCACTTCACTTTATAACACTCATACCTTCATTTTCAAAATGTGACAAAAGAAACGGAAGTAAAATGAAACAAAAAGTCATGAGAATTGAGGAGTCTCTCTCTTGTCTTATGAAAGAGAACTCAAAGGATAGATTTTAGACTTTTTCCCTTTGTAACAAAAGATGGTACTATTAATTATGAGTAATAAAGAGCAGGAGACATTTCATAAATTTGTGATGTTGATAGATGTATTGGACACTATTATTTATGCATTTATCTTCTATTTGAATAGATAGGATTCTGTTGTATGAACTATTTATGCACTATGTTTTGTTTGTTTATGTTGTCACATGTTTCCTTGTGGGTACATAAATGATGTTATGAATGTATGGTACAACTATTTGTCTATGTATCTGTAGCATTATTGTTTTCATTCATCATTAGAATACTTGAACTATTTTGGTTCTGATGGTGTTACCTTTAGTCATACTCATTCTTTTAATTTTTCTTCCGGGATATGTTAGAATTAGTTAGATTAGATTAGTTTTCTTACAATTATATTAGCCTTAGGATTAATTAGAACTCTTTAGGGGATAGTTTGTTGTATTTCCCCTTTTTCTTATTTTAATTATGAGCGGAAGCGAGGCCCACATACTCGCGGGAAACGTTACACCAAACAAGAGTAGGTATAACTGGGCCCTGCCATCGGGAGTTCTCGCTCATCTGCTTGACAGACCATTCGGACCTGTCAACAGAAATGACACTAGAAGAAAATTTGAGCCTGCGGAGTTGTTTGTATTAATTTTTATTTTTATTCACTAATGGATCAATCCCATATCCCTTTATGTAGGTGTTTTTCTGGTACTCTACCTCCCAAACCTCCTAAAATATTTTGCATTTCTTGTCGCAACTTAGATTTGATGGAGAGAGTGAAATATTTGCATCTGAACATCCTTTTAAATTCTGGAAATTTTATAGTTCTCACAATATTACAGATGGATATGTCATTTGTAGGTTTTTCACTCTCACTTTTGTAGGCCGAGTTAAGGGTTAGTGCGAGACTTTGTCGGTCGCCTCTATTCACACATGGGAACAATTTGTGTAATAAATTTTGCATGCTTTTGAGAATTATGATTATGATAAAATGTGTGAAGAAATTATAGAGCTTAGAAAGAACAAAGATGAACATCTACAATATTTTGTTATCATATTTACTCATCTTTGATATAGATTTCCTTTGGATGATAGGCCCCCTAACAATGATTTGATTTCCTATTTAGTTTCTCTTACAAATGAAAAACATGAATCAATGGATGAAAAATCTAAATCACATTTTAATATGTCTTCACATGTTGATTTGGATTTAAATGAAAATGTTGAAAATTCTAATGGTTCAGTTGGACTTCATATGTTTGGATATTTCTTTACTTTGGGGGATATATATCAAATAGAAAATTATTTTTCGGAAAAATCCTATGTGTCCTCCCACCACTCCATTCCCCCTTGCCTTCCTTGAGATGAAAAAGAGACCTCTTGTTTAGTAAATTCAAGTTCATGTTTTTATGTAGTTGATCAAGAGGAGGGATTTCTTGTTGATAATGAGACACTTCAGGTCACATGGATGGTTATGTCAGATTATCATTATCGTATTTCATCCTTTCCATCATAAGAAATGGAAGAGGGAGCTATGGAGCAAAACTTGAAAGTTGATCATTATGTAAATGAAGAAGATCTAGACACTCATGAAATGAATTCTTCCTCACCCATGGATAATTTGGGATTAGTTCCTTTTGATTTGGATTTCCCTATTGTTACATATTCTCCTTGTATAACTGACATAGAGAAAGAATGTTTTCTTATTCCTGATGGATTATTTATTAAGACTTATTTTTCTGAGGATTCTTTTGATTTTCTCCCCGCTTCTAACCATGAGTATGCTATGAAATATATTTCAGATTCTCATATTGTGCAGGAGAAAAACAACTATGTTGATCATTTCACTCAAGGAGAAGAAATAAACATACAAGACATGCCTCTCTTATCACAACAGTTCACTTTTTGTTTACAAGAGGAAAACCAT
>SNQJ01S0217392.1:0-15396 GCA_010110895.2 Picea sitchensis | reverse complement strand
CATTGATATGTGCCATCTTTTCTGAATCTTGAGAATGCATGTTGACCAAGGTCAGTCTCTTCAACCTATCCAAGGATGACTTAACTAGTCACCACACATTAACAATCCCCCAGTTGATCAGTTACCACTCTTCCTCCATCGACCAGATTTAATAACAGTGATTTAGCAGATAATTTTTCAGATTCCCATGGTTCTCTGCACTACTTGTATTTATCACCACTCACAGGCATAATGATTGAGTCAGAAACCATCTATTTAGCCTTGCACTTAACCAACAACACTTTATGAGATCCTATCATTTCCTTGATGAAATGATACTGAATGTTTTTGTTTTAACCTGGCATGATAAGTGGGATTCTTTTCTAGTGCCACTGCATTTTGATTGTCACAATGTACTGCCATGGGCCTTCCCATCTGTAACTTTTTTGTCACTTCATAGCTTTTGCAGCGAAACCACAACCTTACATTCCTTATTTGTTAACAGTTACCATGTACTCATCTTTCATTCATGTCAATGCCATAGTCTACTGCCTTCGCTCAAATTGATAGCACCGCCACATAGATTAAATGCATAATTTGTGGTTGCCATTCTACTATAGAAATTGCCTGCCTAACCTCATCATTGTATCCCAAAAAACTTGGTTGTTGGTTGTGATCATACCAGCATATGCTGTACTCTGTCATTCCTCATAGATACATAGAGATTCCCTTCCCAATGACCTAAACTCACTTGAAACAAGGAGATGGTTTCAGTTTCCCAAATTGGTCCAAGTTTCAGAAAACGAACTTTAAAATTTTTAGGAAATGGGGAAATGACATTGTTGACCACGTATTTCGACTAGGTGTCAATGTCATGTACCATGAAGATATGTACCTTGTTGTACAAGAAGTTTGAAGACCTATGGCTCAACAGGGCAATTCTGCCCCTAGAATTTCTTTCTCTCCATGGAATGTCTGCTCCCCTACGTGGGAAAATTTTGTAATGTAACATGTTAGCATGGGTCAAGTTGTAATGATTTAGTGGCCTAGGAATTTATCATTAGAAAATCCTTTCATCGAGTGTTTTTTTCCTTCGGTAATTAATTTTGCTTTTCCAACGGTTTTAATTACTTGAGTTTTTTACTCAAATTTCCTCCAAAGTGGTGAAAGACATTCTAATGATTGAGCCCAATAGGTGACCAAGGGCTGAAAGTGTTGTATATGACGATGCTAGACATCTCCTAGAATCTTGCGGAATTCCGTTAAGTTTTGATAGGATTTTTTAATAATTAAAATTTTCGTAAACTAAAAATGTTTAATTATTTTTGATGTAAAATGTAAAAAAATGGTCCTTGTGGATTTTGTATCGGGGTATGAGTGCTCAAATCAAATGTCTTATGACTCCCTACACCCTTGGACCAAGTTTCATCTCAATTGGTCAAGTTTTGCCCATGAGGAGTCCAAGTCAGTAAAAAAACAACAAATAATTGGCTAAGGTAAAAATGCCAAATTTTGTAAACGTGACTAAAGTCAAGAAAAGGAAGGGGGAAATGTTTCCTAGAGTCATTCCTAAGTTAGGAAAAGTTTCTAAGGTGAGAAAGGACCCCCACAAGTCAAGTTTTATTAAGTTGTTGAGTTTCCCTAGCAAGAGGGGCACCCCTCTTCATGAGTGTATGGCCAATGTAAGAAATCAAAATTTGAGAGGGCCCCACAACTTGGGTGCCCCCCTTGGTGCTTGGTTGAGTGTTTAGACAAGGGAAAAGGGAGTTCCACCCCCTCATTCATTTGATCCCTCTCCTAAAGCCCCCCTCTCTCTATGGTGTGGCCCCCTTAGTGGAGCCCCCCTTTTGTATGAGTGCCACTTGGAGAGCATGCAAGGGGGTCTCTCTTGCTTCTCTCCCTTAAAATAAAGGCTTTTCTCCTCCTTTTTTCATCTATTCTCATAGAAACTCCATGCTGCCCAATTTTCTCCTCACTCTCTCTTGCTCTCTCCCCATTTCTCTTTTGTAATATTGCTGCCATATTGCAGCCACTCTTTTCAATAATAGAAGTGAAGCTTTGGAGGAACTCTTGGTGTCCTTGTGGTGTTTTATTGGAGTACTCTTGGTGTTCTTGTGAGGTAATATTTCTACAATTTGTATTTATTTTACTCACATTGTTTTATTTGAAAAACCCCAAACAAAGTATTTTGCTGGGGATAGATCTATAGTAGTATTGTTGTAGATCTATGTGAGTTGCTTTTCTTTGAGTTTGCAAAGTAGTTTGTAGACCATTTTAAATGACTCACTTTCTTGCCTCATTGTGTAGCAACTATTTACAACTTTGTAGGGTACCAACGCTTGGAAGAGAGGACTCCAATATATTCATTTCTCTTCACTAATAATTCTGATATTATTTCAGCATTCTTTTACATAATTTCTGCCCTTATTTCTCTTCTAAATCTTACAATCTCATCAAGTTTTATGCTCAGATTTTTAGTATAAATTTTATGTTTTAGATACTAACAACTACTAACTCATTTGAAGTGATTTCTAGCAATTTCCAGCACACTTTACTTGCTGTTTTTTGCAGGTTTTTGCCAGTCCAAGGGGAGGTGCTACCCAATTTTGGCCACAAGGAGCTCAAGAAAGCATCCAAAGGCCTTGGTGCAAAACCCTCTCCCTCTCCCTCTTCTTGCTTTCCAAATCATTGTAAGCAGCCCAAGAGAGTCTCTTGGACTTGCATTCTTTTATCATTTTCATAAGTTGTAAATTGTAAATTATTCTCAAGCTTTGTTTATGCCCACACCTTGCATGTGAGTGGCTTTGCCACCCTTGCAAAATCGTGCTGGCTAGTTAGGAGTTTAATTTTTTGTTTTGCTTAATTTGTTTGCCCCACTTCTCCCACAAAGAGAAGGTTGAGTGGCTAGTTTTAGCTTGGTCTATTTTATTTCCAAATTATTTACCCACCTTGGCACAAAATCGGTAGGCTTTCCCTCCACATTGTGCCATAGTTGTGAGGTTTGCAAATTCTTTTTATTTTTCCCCCCTTTGTCCTTAAGGCAAAGTTGTGTGGCTAGATTGTTCATTCAATCTGTTTCAAGCAGTGTTGAAAAATCGCCGATTTTTCGCGACTTTTACTCTCGAAAAAATCGTGATTTTTTGTATTTAAAAAAAAAACCTGACTTTTACTAAAAATCGTTGATTTTTACCAAAAAGTCCCAACTTTTACCAAAAAGTCGCTGGACGCAGGGAACCTGCGGGCATAAGGGCGCATTTTGGTTTTTTGTTTGGTCATTTGTGTTTTTTTGCTTGTGGAGAAGGAAGGAGAAGGGTTTGTGGTCTTCCTCAATCACTGTGGAGGCAACTTAACAACCATCATCATCACCATCAAGGATTTATAAGTGGAGCAAGGGTTCAATTTCATTTGCCAACTGGTGTTGAATATTCCATTCATAGGTATGTATCTAAATCCCTTCCATTCATAGGTATGTATCTAAATCTCTCCATTCATAGGAGGAGTGGCCTGAAGACATCATGGAAGGTGATGTGCAAACATCAACACAAATTTCTACACTTATTGATACACCTACTCCTGCACACACCAATGGTCATCCACTATCAGATACAGGGCCTTCTACTGTCAGGGGAAGGCCTGACAAACAACCCCTTATCTTTTCTCGTAAAAGGGGGAGAGGTGGAGGCCGACATTGATATTCGATAGCTAGCTGCTAGTTTTGTTTCATTTGTCATTGTATATCAAACATCTACAGACTCCATCATGATGATGAATCATGACATACATTTTATAATTATATATGCGATGTCATTTTGTATTGGAGAGGCCCTTCAACATTCAATATCGACTTTGATGTATAATTTTTTATTTGGCATCCACCAATGACTACATATATATCAGTGATTTCTTCATATTTATGTGCCAATGTGTTTATCTGATGTTGTTGTTGCTTTATATGTTGAAAATTTTGAAAAAAATGAATATATTTTGTATTTTTTAATGTTTGTTGTGGTTTTCCGAAACGATTTTTTCTGGATCCTCGCCGACTTTTTCAACACTGGTTTCAAGTTATTTTAATTATTCATTTGTTCCCACACCTTGTATGTGAGTGGCTTTGCCACCCTTGCAATGTCATGATGGCTAGTTAGATTTTTTTTTTTTGGCAAAGTAATCAAATTCTTGCCCCGTATTCCCTCCCCTTGCCACTTTGTGGATCTTGGGTAACAAGAAATGGCAAAGGACTGTGTGGCTAGTCTAATTAGGCACTGTTATCCCCGATATCTAGGGATAACTAGGAGATCATGTCTCGAGGCCCACATTGTCCTAGACATGGAGTACGAGAGCAGGAGCGACTTGAGCTAGACATGTAGAGCACGAGCAGAAGTGACTCTGAGCATGGTCCCCGAGGACCCATCTTCTTCTTCTAACAGATTTGTCCCGCCGCCAGCCTCCATCACTACCTGCTTGGGCTTGCATCGGAGAGGTCTTTTGCTCCATGAGGTAATTGGTCCCAGGTATCATGGTATGTGTCATATTTGGATCATTATAACATCTCGTATATATGCATTAGGTGACTTTCATTTCTGATGACTGCTTGATCTTACACTAATCCACTTGACCAATCGGGCAGGATTGATGGGGTGGCTTAGTAAGTTGTATTCATGTGTTTTGGTTAGCCACCAAAGGGGTTTGAAGTTAACATCGTCCGGCCCTCATATATTCTCACTTTTCATCTTAAAACCCGCCATATTTCCTGACTCCGTCCGCCTTTCTTTTAGACCCATCCTAGTACATCTTATTCTCTAGGGAAGGCTAAAGGCCCAGAGGTAAAAGTACCGGGTAAAAGATAAAAGCCATAGGAAAACCAAAACTCAGAGATGTTTCCGGTCTGAGAAGGCAATAATAAAAAGCCTCTCATAAGAAATCGAGGGACCCTAAGAAAATGAGCAACAAATAAAGTGCAAGACTAACTAAGAGGGATGGGAGGTCTAATGAAAGCCTACCATTATGTTCATAGGTATTTGGGTATTGATGATGCCAAATTATCCGTTACCAAGCCGTGGTAAAGGACCTTTGGTTGCACAGAAGGGGTCTCATCAATGAGCCAACCCTCTATTTCCTCGCTGAATATACTAGTGGGTAACATCAAGCTGCCTCTCCGCCACCCGAAGCCAAAAGTGCTGTCCTCTACCGGCTTAAAACAGCAATAAAGAAAGATAAGGCACAGGCTTGGAAAAATTGCATCCATGATCTGCACAGCCTCTCCTACAAAGGCACCCAATGTGACGACACCATCCCTAGGTCTAATCCAACAGACATCCAAAAATATATCATTACCATATTAATGTTTCGGATAACCCTTTATGAAACTGCCAAGTTCTTTGTGGGTATTGGACTAATAGTTTCTTGGTTGCTTTGATTTTGTATGGTGGGTCTCGTAAGGTCTTTGAGCTATTGTAGATTTGTGCCAGGTGTTATGCATACATTTGATAATTTTAATGATGAAATTTGATTTACATGCTATGATGTCTAGGGATCGATGAGCCCCTCGAGGGTGTAGTCTTTGATGTGCGTGACCATGCCCTACAGTGTACCTCGTGAGGATTCTGCGTACATGGGAAATGACGATCGGGCCGGACCCATGGGGTCGGGCGAGCCCATCCATGGACGCTTGGGATGGCGATGCGTGACGGTAAGCCGCATGAGCCCATGCACGCCGAGGGAAGAGAGGAACGCCTCATCGACATTTGGCATAGATCGCGGCTTATGGGATCAGCCCCTGACATGGATCGCGGACCATGATGCGGACGCCACCGTAGACAAGCTGGACGATTTCAGGGCACGTGGTAGCTTTGATATGCTTGTTTGGCACATGACATGATGCCGAGCCCTGTGAGGGGCAACGCTTTTGCTCATTTGGTGGTTGTCGTGCCCTAAGAGGGCTGACGTCTCCCTTTATGGGCTTGACGTCTTGACATTTTGCTCATTTTGACATTTTAGCATGTAAAAGGACAAATAATTAAAAAATCGAACCTAGCTCTCATTGGCCATTTTGTTGACCTATTTTAATTTTAAGGTCAAAGTATCAGGATAAATAGAGGATGTTTTTCCCTCTTTGGATCATATAACATAACTTGCTCTCATTTGAGAGAGACTACTCTTTTAGCTCTTTGTCTTGGATTTTGTCTCTTTGGAGGTGATAGCGCAACTCTATGAAGGTGTTATTTTGGTAAAGTGGTGCTTTATGCTATTGAAGGTTTACAACTAGGGTGTGGATTAATGCTTTCATGATCTTGTAAGTGTTCTTCATCAAAGCTTCTTTATTTAATAGTTGTGGTCTAACATTTAAATTCATTGCTATTCCTGGATTTTACTCTGATCCTGAAAACCCCTAGGGAGCCAACAACACAAGTAGGTCGTGGGCTTTATGTCCCCGTAGCATAATCTTATAGCCATTGATTCTAGAGGGGCTCAGCCTCCAGCCATAGCTACACTAGCCTCTTTATCTTGAGCTAGTTTTAAGAACAAATTGAAGAAAGAAAGTGATTCTAGGCCCAACCAGGTGCCTACACCTAGGGTTTTACTTCTTAGGGTTTGAAAAGCCATGTACCCAAGCAACACTTTTCAAGCCACACTTCCCCTACTTATAAGTTAGCCGCTTTGCCAAGAAAGTCTTAAGGAGAGGATTGAAGCACTAGCCCTAGCTTTTACTACACCTAGGTTAGTCTTTCTCCTTAGGGTTATTAGGGGTTTGTGGGCTTTTTCAAGAACACCATCAAACCCTAAGTAAGTCTCTGGTCCTTAAGTTTGAACTCCTTCTAAACCATTAGCGTACTTTGACTCATTAACCCAAGGCACTAATCAGAGTTAATTTTGAAGCTTATTATGCCTTAGAAACTTTTCAAACTTCTTCAAATCAAGTAAAACCCTACTAACCCTACTTCTAACCCTAGGTATTTTAGGACTAACCCTAAGAAGACAACGCTGGCCTTAATCTCACCTTTGCTTGGGACATAGAAAGTTGCGGCCTTGTCTCTCTTTGTAGCCGTGGAATTAAATTGAACTTTTACCGCTGATTTTGTCAAACGCCCACTTTCATATAGCTAACCCCAACACCAAAAGTTATATACCGTGGACGCCATACATCATTAGAACTATTATTTGACTTTGAATGTTTTGACTTGTCATTCTTCCCTTGATTGGTTTTGAGCTTGGACTTTAATGATTGATTGGTGTAAAACGCTGGCTCTTTTCCTCTCACAAATTGACTTGTTGACAAAGCTTGACGTCATACCTTCATGGTGACCGCAACAAAATTCGATATAGGGTCGACTGCCACTCTTTCTTTCAAAGCTTATAATTCGCAACGCTAGACACTTGATAGCTCTCTCGATTGACATTGAGTTGATAATTGTAGATTCCAAGCTAAAATCGACACAAACGTTTTACTTTGTCATCTAAATTTATTCCATTGGAATGCTTCTTGACGCCATACCTACCTGAAACATAGGTGACGTGGCAAACTTGTTGTATATGAGCCGATTTGGTATACTTGATGCATTAATGATATGATACAAAGCTTAAATTGTGAACATTGAATGTCGACAGCTTTTATGCTTTATTGAGAGGTGATTATAGTCTTTGTTTTATTAGCCATCATTGACTTCTGGCTACACACAAGATTGATTCATTGCTCATATTTTAATTTTAAAGATAGTCGTTGGTTTTAAAGTACTTTCAACCTAATCAGTAAGCATTATATTCTAGTTGTCTTTGTTTTCTCTCGCAAACATGTGCATCAAAGCAGTTGGTTATATTCCTTTGTGACTATCTTTTCTTGGCAAAGAACGTGAGTATCCTTGACTTATCCTTTATCCTTAGCCTTCATTTACCTGCATTGCCTTTTAGGGATCGCCTCCCCTTTGGACTTCAAGCCCTCCCAATAGAAAGAGCCCCCCATCGAGGTGACAGCAGGTGGGAAGCCCTCACTTGCCAAGTCTGACTCAAGCCCTTGAACTATCCTACAAACCGTGCGATAATGTGCACCTATTTCTATTATTTCTAAAACCATTAAAAAATGGGTCACTTGGGAGGCTAGAAGGCTGGTAGTCAGATGGTTTCACGACACCAAGTGTCCTCCTTGTTGAGCACACAAGCACTTTGGATTAATCAAGGAAGTTAGGAGGGAACCTTTTTGTTCACTTGTTGATCACCCAACACTTCCTCTTGGCTGAAGGGATAAGGATTTGGGGTAGTAACATAGCTTAGGTTTGCAACTTTCACATCTAATTGCCCCTAATTCAAAGTGAGAGACCTAAAATATATTAAAAAGTAACGTGAACACTTTCACACAACATCTACATTTCCTGCCTTTGCTATTCTTTTACTTTCAAGCAGGTTCATTTTTAGCAATTTTATTTCATGTGAATATCTATTTTAAAGTACTTTTCATTTCAAGTATTCTTTATTCATTTGAGCATAATTCTTTAAAAATATAAAGTTGTCTTTCAATTCATTGTGTAGATATCTTGTAAATTTGTTTCATTCTTGTAGAAATAGCTTTCTTTGTGTATATATATCTCTTTTGTGTATATTGGAATAATTGGGATTGGATAATCTTTAGGCACTGGTCTAATTCTTGTCTTGTTAAGTAAAAGGTTTGCTTGTCATTGAAACATTGCATCTGCACGATTGCTTGTCATTGGGCTAGGTCTCCCTAATCAATAAATCAATTAACTCCTAGAACTTTACTAAAAACTTCACATAGTTTAATAGGGTCTACTCCCTTGGCTTCCCTAAGAGTGAGCTTAGACGGAAGGAGTCTAGATCGAGGTGACAGTGAGTCTAGACTTAGGTTTGTGCCTCCAAGGATACACCAAGTGGGTTGGAGACTTCTCCACGCCTGTAGGTGTGTATTAGGAAGACAACATATTTGGCGCCGTTGCCAGGGACGAACCCGGGTCACCCGCGTGACAGGCGAGAATACTCACCACTATACTACAAAGACTATGGGTGATCCATTGAGGCCATGTAATTTTGATAATATTCAAGGTTATCCTCATCCTATTCCTGACAAAGTTATTGAGAAATTGCTTTCTTTTCAGGGGAAAAATGATGTTAGTTCCAAGTCTCACATCCTGAATTTCAACATGTGCGTCCTAAAATGGTGTAATGGCCACAATTATGAAGATGTGAAGATGACCCTTTTTGTGTATTCTCTGGAAGGGGATGCCTTAGATTGGTTCATGGAACAGGATGATGACAAATTTAGCACCTTGGCAGAAATCCAGAAAGCCTTCAATGAAAGATGGGGTGATCAGAAGGAAGCCCGTCATTTATTGGCTTCCCTTAACTCTAGTCAAAAGAAGGAAAATGAAACAATGTAGGAATTCAATAAGAGATTTAATGACTTAGTTAAAAGCCTCCCTCAAACTATTGAGCCTCCTGATGCCTCAATCTTAATTCATTATATGGAAGCCTTTGAGGGTGAAATCGGATATCAATTGAGGGATAAAGAGCCAACAACTCTAAGGGATGCACAAAAGTATGCTATCAAAATAGATAAGAATATGCAAGATGCTAGAAAGTCAAATCTTCTTGGTTTCTCAGGGGGGAACTTCTTACAAACCCCACGAGGAGAAGAAGAAGAAAGTGGAAAATCAAAAGTATTCTAATGATGGCATAAAGGAGCTCGCTCAATTAATTAAGCAAATGGAGGTTAATCAGGATAATCAAATAAAGCAAATGGAGGTTAACCAGGCTAATCAAATAAAACAAATAAAGATTAACCATGTTAATAAGATGACAACCATTCAAAATAGGTTGATAGACATGGAGAGGGCTCAATATAGTATACCTCATCATAAGCCAAATGATAAGTGGCCAAAGAAACCTACACCTCAAGAGCAAAGGACACCAAATCCTTTTGAGTCTACTAACTTGGTTGATCACCAAGTTATCCCATATTGTAGGCCTTGTGGGGAATTTCATGAAGAATCAACTTGCCAAATCTTCCTTGAAATTTGTGATGAAGAAGGGTCCTCTAAGTCGGAAAATAAACAAGTTAACATGTGTGGTCGAAAATATAACGTTGGCATGAATGAATGGATGGAATTAACAGAGCATGGTATGGATGTAAATTGCATGAATGACGTTGTGGACAAAGCAACAGAAAATGTTGGTCCTAAGCCTACTCCCAAGCAAGTATCAGATATGGCTAGATATAGAGGCTTTACTTACCAAAGAAATGCAGCCAAGAATCAAGATAAGCCTCAAGCAAGTGTTCCTTAGGTACATCCTCCCCCTCCTAAATCAATTGTTCCTACAAATACATAATTAAATATTGACTTAGGGGGATGGTTGAATAATGCAAAAATGCTGGTCCCTGTAGCAGAAATTATGAAGATTCCATCTCAAAAGGGGAAACTACTCAAAGCTATAGAATATCCTCCTCAGAACACTACTGACAGAACACTAGCTGTGATTTTGCAAAATTCGGATAGGGGAAACGAAAATAATCAACCATTTTTCCTTTCTCTACTTGTGAACAACCATCTCCTCCATAATTGCATGCTTGATTCTGGAGCAAGTTCAAATGTTATGACTAAGAAGGTAATGGAGCAGTTAAATTTAAGGATTTCAAGGCCTTACCATAACATTTGTGCCATGGATAGTAAAATAATTAAGGTGCATGGGTTGATTAAAAGCTTACAAGTACATTTGGCTGTCTTCCCAGACATTCTAATAGAAATGGACATAGTAATGATCGATGTACCAAGTGCTTGGGGTATGTTGCTTTCAAGAAAAGAAACTGCAGATTTGGGGGGTAATATACAAATGGATTTAAATTATGCCACCATTCCCACTACAGATGGGGCCATGTTTAAGTTGAACAAAGAATTGGAAAGAAGGTATCATGTAGACGACCCAAGGAATCCCATAAATGAATTAAAGTATAAAGAAGATGACTTTGGAAATTATGCCATCTTGTCTAACTCTTTAGGACCCATAGAAGACGAAGCTAAAGAAGAAAGAGTTAACGAAGTATGGTACATGCATTTTGATGGTGCATTTTCTAGATCTGGGAAGGGTGTTGGCATAGTCATTTAGTGTCCATCTGGTTAGGAATTTAAGTTTGCATATAGATTGGAATTTGATGCTACTAATAATGTGGTTGAATATGAGGCTTTGTTGCTTTGTCTAGAACTTTGCAAGGACATGGGTGTCAAATGTTTGAACATAAAAGGGGATTCATATTTGTTCATCCAACAACTTAAGAATAAATTTGCATGCAAATATGAAAGGCTAAGAGGGTATAGGAATGCCATATGGGAGACCATGGAAAGTTTTGATGCCTTAAACCTTATTGCTATTCCTAGAGATCAGAACTCTAACGCAGATGAGCTCGCTGTGGCTGTTTCTACTCTTCAACTCTCCCAAGATTTAATTAAAGGAAACATTACAGTGAAAGTCATATTTAGGCCTTCAGTTCCAAATAATGTGGATCATTGACAAATATTTGATGATGATAAGCAAGTCATTAAGTTCTTAAATAACATGCAAGAATTTTCTGAATTCCACATTAATGAAAAAGAAGAGGAATGTAATTATACATAAAATAATCATAACATTAACCTAGTCCCTAGAGGCCTTGTTGCACAAGAACAATTATTTGATAGGCATGATGGTCACAAACCAAAGGAGGAAATAGGTATAAAACCAGGTGATCATATTGAAGTCAACATTGGAACTAATGAAGAGCCTAGAATGGTGAAGGTTGGGAAAAGCACACCTAAAGAGGAAAGGGAAGAAATAATAAATTTACTAAGAGAGTATAGGGATGTTTTGGATTTCACCTATGATGAGCTTAAGGTCTATAGGGAGGGGATGTAATTCAGCATGTCATTCCTTTGAAGGAGGAGACTAAGCCCTTTAGACAAAAGTTGAGACAAATTAACCCCAAGTTAGCTCCTTTGGTCCAAAAGGAGTTGCAGAAAATGCTAGCAGCGGAAATAATAAACCAAACAAGACATTCTTTCTAGTGTTCAAATTTGGTTATGGCTAGAAAAAAGAATGGTTCAATCAATGTATGTGTAGATTTAAGAAACTTGAACATTGTGTGTACAAAGGATAACTATCCCCTCCCCAAGATGGAAACATTATTACAAAGGGTAACATGTTCTGGAATGATATCAATGCTTGATGGGTTTTCAGGTTATAATCAAATAAGGGTCCAGAGAGATGATATGCATAAAACTACATTCACTACTCCATGGGGTACCATTGAATATCTAAGAATGCCTTTTGGCTTGTCTAATGATGGAGCTACTTTTGAAAGAGCTATGGATTATGCCTTTAGAGGATTGATTGGAAAGATCATTGAAATCTATTAGGATGACTTAAACGTGTTTTCAAAGGATGGGAAGAGTCACATTAGTCATTTAAAACAGGTTTTTGAAAGATGCAGGGAATTTGGAATTTCTTTAAATCCAACTAAATCGGTTTTTGGGGTAACAAAAGGGAAACTTTTGGGCCACATAATTTCCAAATATGGGGTCAAGATAGATCCAGAAAGAGTTGAAGCAATTGAAAAGGTCCCTTTTCATATATCAAAGAAATCTCTCCAATCCTTCCTGGGCCAAACCAATTTTGTCCACAGATTCATTCCTAATTATGCACAAATAGTTAAGCCAATCTATAAGTTGCTTAAGAAAGATGTTAAATTTGAATGGAATGATCAAAGAAAGAAAGCCTTCAAAGAAATTAAAACTGCCATATTCGAAGCTCCTGTCCTAAGAAGTCTGGATTATTCCAAGGACTTTCATATTTTCTCTTTTTCCTCTGAAGACACCATTGCTGGTGTTTTGCTTCAGAAAAATGACCAAGGCCAAGAACAACCCATTGCTTACATGAGTAGAGCCTTGCAAAATGCAAAATTAAAATACCCCATGGTTGAAAAACAAGCATATGCTTTGGTAAAGTCCCTTAAACATTTCAGAGTTTTCATTGGATACTCCAAAGTAATTGGGTATGTTCCTAATTCAACAGTTAAAGATGTATTATCTCAGTCAGAAGGATTAGGTACAAGGGGAAGATGGATTGCCAAAATTCAAGAATATGACTTAGAAATCAAGCCTACAAAATTAATCAAGGGGCAAGGTCTAGCTAAAATGTTAACTGAAGGGAATGAAAGGGCTTTGGGTATGATTTGTCAAAATGATGATACAAAATATTCCCCAAATATTTTAAGGCTTGAACAGGTTGAATGGTATCCAAATATAATTTTCTATCTAAAAAACCTTACATGCCCAAGCCATCTTGTGGGTCATAAGAAAAGAGCCTTAAGGTTAAAATCATCCAAGTATGTCATCACTAAAGATGGACTAGGATGGAGAACTCCTGATGGAATAATCCTTAGATGTGTTGATGAAATTGAGGCCAAAGAACTAGTAGATGAATTTCATGTTGGATTTTGTGGTGGCCACTATGCAGCTAAAACACCAACTCATAAGATCCTTAGAGCGGGGTATTAATGAAAGGTTATAACACTTCACCAATAAATATTAATGAAAAGTTATAACACTTCACCAATAAATATTAATGAAAAGTTATAACACTTCACCAATAAATATTGGAACAATGTAGTATTCAATGTAACCAATCAACACCTTATTCAATTAATACATAAACCATCATTCAATTGCTCTCAAGACAAAACGTTGTTGCATTAAAGATGAAATAACCAATGATGATGTCAACAACTAGGGTTAGTAGGTTAGTCTAGGCTAGGGTTAGTGTAGTTAGGGTTTGAAATTCAAAGTGTTTGAGACTATTTAGATCAAGTTCTACTTCAACGCTTGGGGTCTTAGGATCAGTGCCTTAGGGTTTAATGGAGTCAATAATGAAGGACACAAGACTTGAAGGAAACAAAGACTAAGGACAAGAGGGAAAAGTTTTGAGGTGTTGCTAAGGCAAGACCTCAAAATCAAAACCCTAGGGGAGAGAGGCTCACTCCAATGTTGCTACAACAAGGCCTCGTTCTCTCTCCTCCTTCCTTAGTTCAACTTGGCAAAACGGCTAGCTCAAATGAAGCACAAAATCAAGACAAAAAAGCTTAATGAGGGAGAGTGTTGCTACAACAAGGCTCTTTCATCAAACCCTAAAAGAAAAACGGCCCTAAGTGTAGATAACCTAGGCTTGGGACGTCTTCTTCCTCTTGAATTCTAAATGGTACGACTAGCAAAGGAGAGGAATAAAAAAGGAGTGTAGCTACGGCTAGGCTCTCTTTTTCTTCTTCAATGGCTGAAAATTTCTCTATCAGGGGACATGAGACAAGGACCTACTTGTCTGCTTGTCACCTAGGGTTTTGATTAAGAAAAATTCATAAACATATGCAAGAAATTAGACTACAACAATTCATTCAAGAAGTTTTGCAGAGAAATACTTACAATTCATCAAGAAATAACCATGCAAACCCTAGTTGTAACACCTTCCTTAAAGAGAAATGTCAAAATATGCCAGAAAATGTTTTCCTTCAACAAGTGCGCCTCCTTAAATCAGCCAATAACCCAAGATAGGGCGCAAATTTCAGACCTCACCAAGTGGTGAGTCAGTGATGATGAAAAAATGAGAGTGAAAATCTCCCATTTATACAAAACCTTGACCTAATTTTACATTTTAGGTCAAGTAAAAAAGTCGACAAGGCCAAAATATCAAATCATACTGTTTTACATTAAATTGTTAAGTTAAAACCCTAAATCAAGCTGAAAGGAGAGTAAAATCCCCTTCAAGGGAGACATTAGCCCTTTTTTAGGGCAGATGGGGCGTCTTGGAGCAAAACGTTAGCCCTCCCTGGGCTTCTCCAACCGGCCACACGTGCCACTACTGCCTAGTCTGCCTGTCCCAAACGTCCATGATGCTAGGTGACATCATGGTCAAGGTGGTGACGTCCTAGGCCTCCAAAGGCCAATGTTCCTCTAAGAAAGGGTCATCCCCCCTAGGTCAAGCTGTGCCGGGGTGCCTCTGGTGGAACATTCTCTTCTTCTCCGGTGCAAAGCCCCTGATCCATCTGTGTCCTGTCTCTGCCCCTTGATGGGGTCTCAGCATCCATCTGGTGGGCTCTTTAGCCCCATGGAGGTCCGAACTGATCATCTCCCCATGTGTACCGGTCCAAATGGTACCTGTCCGTTGAGCATGGTCCTGCACATCAAAGGCTACGCCCTCCGTGGGCTCATCAGGCACATGGATCATAGAAATGTCAATCACATCTCATCATCAATATTATTAAACATATGCATAAAATCCTTAATACATCAGTTAACAGCTCAAAGACGTTACACAAGCCTGCAATACAAGTCTGGAGAAAAGGACAAGGCGTCCTATTGGGCTAGTGTCCACAGGAAAAGGAAAGTTCCCGAAAAG
>SNQJ01S0217391.1:13085-23119 GCA_010110895.2 Picea sitchensis | reverse complement strand
CCTAAAAGTGAGAAGTGTATATTTGTTGGTTATTCTAAAGATGTCAAAGGTTATAGACTTCTTCAACCACATTGTAATGAAATTATTATTAGAAGAGATGTTAAATTTGATGAAAATCTCTTGGCCTACGAGCCTAATTCGACGATTGTGCCTTCTTCGGCCTGCGAACCATCTTCAATGTTTGTGCCTTCTTATGTTCCTATTTTGGTTTCTTCTTCAGATGATGACAGTGAGGATGAAAATCCACCTCCACCTGCTCACTTTCCTCCAGATGAGTCATTTGAACCTGAACCATCACCAGCTCCACAACTTCCTAGATGGGTTCGTTTAACATGAGAAGTAGCTGGTGATCTTGTCGGTGATCCTTCAGATCAACATCGTACACATTCAAAATTCCAACGAGCCTCTTCTCTTTTGGCTCAATTTTCAGAGACTCATGATCTAGAGACATTTGCAGAAGCTTCAGGTCATCCAGATTGGGATATAACAATGAATGGAGAGTATCGTTCTTTAATGGACAACAATACTTGGGATTTTGTACCTCTTCCTAAAGGAAGAAAACTTGTGAGATGTAAATGGGTCTACAGAACTAAGTATGCATCATATGGAAGTGTTGAAAGAAACAAATCTTGGTTAGTTGCCAAAGGATTTTCCCAAGTTGAAGGAATTGACTATAATGAAACATTTGTCCCTGTAGCCAAAATGAATTCCATCTACCTTGTTCTTTCCCTTGCTGCCTTATGTAAATGGGAGGTCCATAAGATGGATGTTAAATCTGCCTTCTTGCACAAAAATTTGCAAGAAGAAATCTACATGGAACAACCTCCTAGCTATGTCCAGAATGACTCTAGCCTTGTTTGTGTCCTTAACAAATCTCTTTATGGTATTAAGCAAGCTCTCCGATCTTAGTATGCCAAAATGGACAACTTTCTTATTGAAACCATATTCTCTAGATGTCATTTTGATCCTAATGTCTATACCAAGAAAGTAGGAATCCATCTCATAATCTTTGTCCTTTATATTGATGACCTTATCCTTACTGGTAGTGACTCAAAAATTTTAAACCATGTGAAAACCAACCTTAAGAAGAAATTTGAAATGACAGACTTAGGTTTTTTTCACTATTTCCTTGGCCTCCAAGTTTTGCAAACCAATGAAGGAATTTTTCTTTCCTAGTCTAAGTATGCTTGTGACCTTCGTCGCTTTCACATGGATGATTGTAAACCATCCCCCTCTCCCTTCCATTTTGGAGTCAAGTTTACTGACATCTGTACTTCTCCTAAAGTTGATGCTGCCCTATATCGTCAATTAGTTGGTATCCTCTTATACTTGACTCATACCCATCCTGATCTTTCCTTTGTTGTTGGTCTTGTTGCCCAATATATGAAAACACCCCATGAAATCTATTGGAAAGTAACTAAAAGGATACTTTGATATGTTTGCGGTACATTTAAGTTCGAGATACATTACAGTTTAGGGGGGACTCCTTTATTGGTTGGTTTCACTGATTCAGATTGAGCCGACGAACCTGATGATCAGAAGTTTATTGCAGGTTGTGTTTTCAACCTTGGTTCAGGACCTGTCACTTGGGCCTGCAAGAAACAACATGCTATTGCACTTTCTTCAGCAGAAGAAGAGTACTGAGAAGCGGTAAATGCAAGTCAAGAAGCCTTGTGGCTTCGACAGATCCTTTCAGAGTTTGGCTTTCAACAACAACATACGACCAACCTTTGGTGCGACAATCAGAGTGCCATCAGGATTGCCAAAGACCCAGTTCAACATCAGCGCAACAAGCACATCAATATACACATTCACTTCATCATAAATCTCATTCATGATCAAGTTATTGAAGTTCTCTTTTTACTTACACTGTGAATCAAGTTGCACATTTTCACCAAGTCTCTATAGAATTTAAGTTTTTTCCAACTTCGATCTATTTTGGAGCTCAAGAAGTTGTCATTAAGGAGATAGGCTCTAATGCCTACTTCCTTCACCTATTGTGTCATTATTGTAATCCTTCAATCTATCCCAGTTGTTCTTAAGGGGAATGTTGGGATATTTAGACTTAGGAGTTAGTTAAGATCTACTTAGTGGTCTAATATTATTAGATGAGTAAAATTGTGTTTATTAGTGTGTTTATTTGGTATGCATTTGTAGTTAGAAATCCGTACGGTCAAGATATGTTCCCAACATGGAATTGATGGAAGGCAGTTTATATTCTCCTCGATCTTAACTGTCATTGATTTGTGGCTTAACAATTGATTGGTCCATGATCTCTATTTAAAGAGAATGGAGGTCATATGCCCTAGGTTGATTGTGGCTTCTCTTTTAAAAATCTCTTTGTAATCTTTTTATTTTGCAATAATAAACTGCTCAGTAGCGTTGTTTGAGGTCATGGATGTTTCCTGTAGAGAGGGTTTTACCATGTCAAAAACATCGGTGTGTTGATATTTGATGGTTGTGTGAGTGGTTGTAAGTGTTCATCGTCTGTTGGAATATTTGTGTTGTCAAACATGTTCACGCTTCTAAACTATAATATATCCACCCTACGTTGGATTTGGACAAGTCTTATGGGTACGAACAAAAGTGTCGAGAATATTTAGATCGACAATCTTGATAACTGACCAATACAAGTCCATATAAGTTTTTAGTTGTACCAATACAAGTCCATATAAGTTTTTAGTTGTTGAAGCTAAAAATTCCATATTTGGTGGCTCCATCATGAAACTTTTCATGGAATATTGGAGATAATCTCAAATTAAGAAAGAGATTTTCGAAGAAGACTGACATAAAGCATTGCCAAGTTGCTCAAACGTGATATGAAACAAATATTTTCAATCGTGTTTTTCAAATAAAAGTCCCAACTTGAAAAGACACATCCTGACATTGTCTCTTGTGTTGATATAATCACTCTTTCTATCAGAAACGCCATATCCTTGGAAAAAATGGTCGTATTAACAGTGTATCAACAGGTAGAAGAGATGAAAATACATCGTCATTAATGATACCACTTGACAAGATGAACTAACACAACTTCATAGGGAATATGGTGCACCAAGTAGTATCTTTCGTGGAACCTCTCTCTCTCTCTCTCTCTCTCTCTCTCTTTCTCTCTCTCTCTATATATATATATATATATATAGCTGGAAAGAGTGGGGACAATATTTATTTGCATGTTTAATAACTTAAGTTGGTTATCTCACATTGTGCTATCGCATCATCTTTGCACACTTAGTTTCTGGAAACAAATTTAATTTTCACAAACATATTGAGAGATCCCAAAGATGGCACGAGAATTACGATCCATAATTGTCATAGTTCAAGGAACTCCATTGGTTTCAACTCAACGATGAACTTTTCGACAGGTTTAAATATGAGAAGATTATATTTGAGGAGCTGATGTCCAATACAACAAAAAGGTGGCACCGAGCTTGCAAAACAAAATAAAGAAAAACAGAGCTCAAGATTTTTCTCTGGAAATATTTCAAATTAAATATCTTCCCCAACACATTTTTTGCGTAGATACAAAACAATGAAGTATTTAGGGAGAAAGCGACCTACATAAAGAAATTTTGTTTATCATATTATAGGCCCCATGAAATTGACACGTGCATAATAACAAGATTTCCAGTATAATTTTATTTCATATTAATGGAAAAAATGAAGTCAGTTCTAACTGGTTCACTCTAGTCCATTAAAAACTTCCATCAAACCTAACTGCTCAAATCGCCCAACAAATTCTATAAAATAAGCATCAGACAGCCAACAAAAGAGGAGAAAAAAAAACTTGGAGAGAGGTATGTTAGGAGTCTTGTGAGTTTTTCTTCTTTCATTTATCATTCATCCTCGATTCTTCCAACATAGATTTGGGGAAGTTGTTGGCAGCAGGAAATGTATTGTAGAGTGCAAGAAGGAGCCAAAGCGAGAGTTGAGTTTGGGTTTTGTTATTGAGGTATCTATTTGTTTGCTTTAGTTTGTTGTGTTCTAAGTCTGATTTTCAATACTAATGAATTCACTCTTATGCAGATGGTTGCCTTGAGTTTCACCAACACTGCTCTATTAAAAATCCAACTTGATTTTATTGCCTTTCTTTTGTGCTTGGTTGTTCACTGTATGATGTAATATACCATCTTGGATAGTTAAATACTACAACTCTGGTCAAAGTCTACGTAGAGGCTTGAAGGCTTAAAAAATACAAAGAAATGTATGGGGATTTCATTTAAAAATAAGAATTAAACTCTTCTGGCTCTAAAATACTTTCTTTGACTTTTTTTTAAGTTTCATTTCTCTTCATTTTCTTTTAACACAATGTTTTAAAAAAAAAAAATACAAATCGAAGGAACTTTTACTTTATAATTTTTACGTATATTATTTTTTAATTCATTTTCTTTTTATTAGTTTAATTTTCTTTAAACTAATTGTAACATTTAATGGAAATCACAAAAAAATAGCATTCCATTTCACTAACTTTAACATTAAAACAAGAAAAGACTCATTACAACATGTTTACATTTTTTGGTTTCTTGTAAATATTAACAAATTAGTTTATATTTTTTTTTTATCAACTTTTGTTTCTTAGCGCTCTTATTTTAATTGTTTACTAACAATTATATTTTATACAAAATCAAAAAATACAAAGCAATGCTTATTTGTATATAATCTTTTTATTTTCTTTTATTTATTTTATTAGTTTAACTTTTATTTCCTCAACTATTTATTGATGATATATTTTAAAAGGAAATAAAACGTTTATCACAAATAATCTTTAGGGTTTTGTAAATACTCAACTTTCTAATTTAGTTTATTTAAAAATTATTTTAAGGTTTGTACTTTAATTTATTCACACTAACTTTGTTTAATTTTATATTTCACTTATATAAAGCAATACTAATATAAGTTATAAAGATAAGGTTTCAATCATAATCTAGGGTTTTCCTATATATACCTTACTAATCTAGTTGTTTAATTTTCTTTTAAGTTTTGCTTTAACTTAGTTTAATTTTTTTTTTATGAACTTAAACAAAAGAATTAAAATTTATATAAAGTTAAAAACACGTAAAAATCACATATTGCAAAATCATAAAAAGAGATATTCATGTTTAGATTTTATGTGGTTAGAGTCTAATGTTTAATTTAGACAATAATATAGGGTGACCATTCCCACCTCTTCTTGGTTTAGTCAACCGAGAGATTGAGATGTTGGTGTTGGAAACTCCCTAGTTCTTTGGCATCAACATATTTTTGGTGACCATATAGGGGAGGATCGTTCAATGTTTTTTCTCCAGTTTTGATTTAATGTTCATCTTTCTTTCAACCAATAGTACATTTTTCTCACCTTACCTCATCATGAATAAACCTGATCTTGATTTGATTACTACTCTATCCATGGTTAGGTGTTCTCTTTTCGTAGGTTACCCATGGGAGTCTTCTCATGATCATGTCAACAAGTTCATTCAATTTTTTCAATCAATTGGGGTACAAGATGTATATAATGCTTCTGACATTTTCCCTCTTACTCTTCGTGGCGAAGCAGGAGGTTGGTATAGGCTCATAAGTCCTAACCCTAATTTTATGGGAAAGCCAATTTTTACATAATTCATTTATGAATTTCCTTCTCCACCTACCTCTCCTCAATGTGATTTTTGTGGTGGTCCCCATGCGCAATCGACTTGTAGATTTTTCATAGAGTCCAAGTAGGCTCACCATGCAAATGCTTACCTCTTCTTGAATGGTCAAGAATATAATTTTGCATCTCACAATATTTTATCAAAAAATTTAGGGGTTTGTAATGAGTCTTTCTCTTATGAATCTTCTCATCATGAAATATTATTTGATGCCTTTCCTTCTAATGATACTTTTTTCGAAAATCATTTTGAGAAAAATCATGTTTTATCTGATGAAGCACTCTTAGACGACGAATCCTGTGAAGAAAATAATCTTGACTTACATAACATTGTTCCTGATATCCTTTTTCCACATGATCATTCCGAAGAAAGTGAGAAAGAGGATTCATGGGATGATGTATCTTCATGTGATTTTTTTTTAGGACATGGTAGAAGATATTTTTGCCAATACATGCCAGCTCGAAAATATTGTTTGGCCAAACAAATGCATCAATAACTAAATCGAAGTCAAACATCTATGCTTTGATAATGAACATGATACAAAAACCACAGCTCTTTGTTTTGATTGTGATTTGACCAATCAAACCATTTCATCCATCCCAAATTCTATCATTCTTGAACCTAATGGAAAAATCAAATCTTAAGATAACGATTTATCCGAAATATTTCATTCATATACATACAATGAAGAAGTTGAATATGAAAAGGAAGCTGATGTTGACCTCCATAATCCACTTTATGATAAAGTCTTTTATGATGATGAATGGTCGAATCAAATTCTTGAAGACTCTTTTGCTTTTATTGATGCACAAGATGAGTTTTGTTTTGAAAATACTCATGTGATTGAATGTGATTGATCAAAACCTTGAATTGTATAATACTCTTTCAAATCCACTGTTTCAATCAAAGGTTATTCATCTCAACATTGATATCCATCTTAATATGTGCACAATTACCTTCAATGACAATGATGAGTTCAAAGGTATTCCTATATTTTTTAATCCTTTATATGAACCTTATTTGCATTATGATGACCCTATTTTTTATAGGAAGATTCCAAAGGATGACATAAATATGTTTGATGAGTGCATTGACCATATCTTTAACATTCAAGAACCAAATCATAAATCTGAATTCCTTGATCAAATTGATACCTTCGATGTGATATGCAAAGCTCACCTATTGGTTGGCACATTTTGAAGGATAGTGATCATTTATTTTAGGTCTTGATAGGTCATTCTCCTTCGCCATATGCATCTGTTGGTTGATATGTTGGTAAGATTTCCTTGTGCAAAGTCTTCATAGTCGTTATTCCTGCATGTAAAACAGATGATACATACCTCTACGCCAAGTGTCATCCCACTTGAAGTCCAAGTTGATGCATCTGTTTTCTTGTATATAAATAAAAAATATATATAAAAAATGTGAATAAATAATATTTTTTTTATTTTTTATGAAAGAGGTAGATTAGGTTTTTGGGTTTCTTCGCATTTATTTAGTTTATTTTCTCACTTTTTGTTCTACTTTCAGTTTTTCGTCTTATTTTCATTTTTTCTTTATGATCCGATGGTCGGATTTGATGGAGAAATGATCATTGATTTTAAATGTTATCTATATATTTGACTAACTGATTGACTAATTTATTTGGTGGACAACATGCTTGCAGGTGAACTAGATTAACTTCTCTATGTGTCAAATTTCCTTTCTTTGTTAACCATATGCTCACTAAGAGGGAATTCCTTGATTACAACAATCATTCAGTCCTTCCCATCTTCTTTTATTTCCCTTTCTCCATCCCCACCATCCTTAGATAGCTCTTGCATACACGTCATGGGTGCTCAATGTTTCATTTGGTTTTTTCCCTCAACACACATCCATAACAATTCATTCAACTGACTTATCCTTTGTCAAAGAGTTAAAGATTTTTTTGTCGATTTCTATTATACACAGGACCAAACCCCCTCATACATATCACTTTCCATAAATTTCTCCACGAAGTCCCATTACATGTATCACTTAAATTTCCATTTTTATTCCCCCTGTTGTACAATGATTACCACCAATTGTTTTGATCCCTACCCCCTCATACACTAAGAAACAAGAGATTGTGTGCCACTGTAAGAGATGTGCATATGTTGGTTGGCATATGTTGATGTCCATTTTGGTCAACAATTTCTTAGTTGGCAAAGCATTTTTAGGCTCCCCATCAATTAGATTTGATTGTGCCAAATCTTGCGCACCCTCGCTGAGAAGCCACTACTACACATTTCAAAGATGATGTTTTCATATTGTTCTCCATTCATAATATTTTAGAAATTATCACAAGTTTTTATTAATGGTTACAAAAAATGATATTTGGTCAATACACAGTGTACAGGTTCAACATAAATTTTTGGCAAGGGTAACATGGTACTTCACGGAATTATCATGGTTCTCGACCTATAACTTTAAATGGCTCATTTTCCATTTCTCACATTCATAACCATATCATATTCCCTCTCATAATTCGTTTTCTCAAAATATTTCCCTTGCCCCACTTTTTTTTATTATGAAATTATTACCAGACCTTTGAGGTTATGACTTTTTTGTCCTTCCATGCCACACCAAAATCACAAAGAACATTTAAACCATATTGTATTTTTCCTAGTCGTTTCTATGCGATAATTAAGATCAATTTTGACCTAACCAAACCTTATGTTTGTCTCATCATGATCATAAAGATATGTTTAAAATATCATCATGATAAATGTGCATATCTAAGAACATTTGAAATTGTACCTCATGTAGCTTACATTTTTTTTTGAAAACATGCCATGCCCTTGGAGCAAGTTTGTAACATTTAAAGAATTTTATCACTTAATGGTGGCTATGAATTTGTTAATGGAATATCATGATAATCAATCCTATTTTTATGGCATAATAGAATGTGAACTCAAGGGATGATCACATAAGACCTTCGATAGTTTTGTATGTTCCTCTGATGTCGGTGGATCACTTAAAAAAAAATAAAAAATCTCAACACTAGTCTGTACCAAATGCATTTTTTATACATATGGTGGTTTTACCTTTTTATTGGCCGACCATACATATGATCGCATGTCTCTATTCCATAGATGGCAATCCTTGCCAAGGATAAGGGACGTTCTTTTAAAAAAGATGATTTGGGAGAAAAACATGAAATATGACTTGGAAATTATGCATAAAAACCCAATGCCTGGAAGGTCAAGCATTTGGTCTACCATACTTTCTTGTGATATATCAAGCATTCAAAAGAGTAATCAAATGGTTGATTTGCCACCGGTCATTAAAATCGAGTTTTATTAGGAAATTAAATTTGAACCTGGCATTCCTTTTCAAAGTAATCAATTTTGAAGTTCAAGATATTGTTCGAAGGATACAAAATATGCTTACTACCATTAATTGACAGATACTATGCTTTCTCAAACCTAGTGAATATCGAAATGGTCACTGAGTATTCTTCCTTTCTGAGTGTTAGCACTTGGTAAATTTACTAGAGGTTGACAGCAGAAGAAATCTACAAAGGTAACTTTATCCAACCACTTTTGAAGCTGGGATCTAGCCCTTCCAACTTCAGAGAGGGATCTCTCTATATGATTTAGCTATGTTTCCAATTTTAAATATTAGGATAGGTAAATAAATAGGTTGGTTTTATTTGTCAAAGTATTTTTTTTTAAATTGGTTGAGATAGTCTACACATCCATTGGGCTATGGGGTCTGTGTCTTAATAAATATGAAATACAAGCCAAAAACGCAAAGGGAAAACTTTCACAGGGCAAGATAATATAATCACTGGATCTTTTAGTAGCTTAAATGATGATTAGCAGAAAAGATGAGAAAGATAATTTCAATAAAGAAGCAGTTAAGAATTCCTTTATTGAAAACACCAGAAGAAAAACACTAAAATCTTTCGAGTCAGAAACAGGGTATACGAGATAAATCCTGCAACATTCGTTACTCTTAAAGATTAGAATTAGAAAACAAGATGATCAGAAAGCAAGAATAACATTCAACTTAGAGAGAAAACATCACCAGTGAATACACGCAAGAATCCTGTAAAAGTGCCTCCTTTTTATTAATGGAAGATCTCTTCAAAAATATTACAGTTTGATAGCGTCAGGGTGTGAAGATCAACAACCCTCAATACTTCGAAAGGTGAAGTATTTATAACTCAAATTACAAAACGTTCCTGTCATAAATGACCAGGACGTGCTAAATCTATTTTTAGCCTAACTAATTTAACAAATTTCCTAAATCTAGGAATTGCTTGATGACTTGGTGTAACTGCACGCTGATTTCTGGGTAGACCGTTGATGAAGCCTTTGCACAACCTCATATGACTGGACAACTGACTGGACCTGGACAACCCATCTACTAATTGATCATATCACA